>PVJO010013486.1:0-51651 GCA_004026905.1 Hystrix cristata
CTCATGAAGCCGCTGTTCTCTAACATCTTTTCTCTGCTGGGGAGGGGGTCAGACAGCTGCTTGCAGACCAGGACATAGCTGAGGGATTTCTGTCATGGTGCATCCTCCAGGAGAGTGTGTGCCGAAGGTAGAAAGCTGCCCTAGGGCTTATAGTGACTGAACCTCGTTGTGGTCTGCTGTTGGCAAGGTTGTGCCAGCAGAGAGCAGATCTGCCTCTGAAAGAGGTGTGTGGGGTGGCAATGCCTGAGTATCTGAGTGTGATGGTCTGGCAACTCCGGGTGTGATTAGGGCCATGCTATCATGTCCTGAGCTCTGCAGCTCTGCCACTTTGGTCTCGTCTTCCTTCTCTTCCCCTTTCTTCTGCCCATTTGCTCTCCCTTTTCCCCTCCGGCGCTCGGTTTTCCAGATGCCAAGGACAGAGATAAGGAGGCCAGCAGATCAACAGGGAGGGCAGGTGCCTAATTATTGCTCTGGGCAGTGTTCAGAATGAGAGCACCCCGCCCAACACACAGCTACCACCTGTGCTAGGATGAACATTTCATGTGATTTTTTCTTCCCTTTCAAGCCTGTTGGGACATTTGCAGCAGAGGAGAAAGGGGTAGAGTTCGCCCTAATCCTTCCCTGTCCCATTTTCCTGCTTTTAAGTGGATCCAAGCCCAGGCCTTGTAATTATCTTAAAAATAGAGTCAATAGCCACTGTGCACTTGGTGGGTTCCTTGGCGGTGTCTAATGAAAGAGCAAGACGAGGCAGTGAGAGCTTGGTGGCAGGGCAGATGGATGGCCCTGCGTCTGTTAATCTCACATTTCATCTCGGTTTAAGCAGCTCTGAGCTCATTAATTGTCCCTCTGAGAAGGGCCAGGCATTTATCTTGGAGAGCCATCTAGCTTCACAAACTCATGGAGCCTAAGGAGGAGGGAAGGGACACGCTGCTGCCATCCACCTGAATCCACTGAGTGAGAAATATATAGCTAGATGGGGAGGTGGCTCTTGATCTATTTTGCCTGATTGCCTGCCAGAAAGACTCCCAATTTCAACTCCCTGCTCCACCTTCCCATACTTTTACTGTACTGAAAATCTCCCATCTCCTCCTGACGTGAGGTAGAGTATAGTCCTTGCCCATTTTGTAGGAACAGACATGAAAGAAACTTCAGAGTTGCCTGATGAGCACAGAGTGGCTGATGTTTTTAACAAACGTGATGCACAATTCAAATTTTATCAGAAGGATAAAGGAAAATGATCCTCGCCTTTGTGTATTTGGTATTTTTCAGCCATCAGCCCTCCATCATACATTTAATACAAGGTTAGGGTGCTGGTTACTAGAACAGCTAAATAAATGACAGTGCACAAGTGCAGGATGTGGAGTTCTGTGCAGCTGTTACAGAAGCGAGAGAGGCTCCACACCAGGCTCTTCCCTGGCTGGTTCCTTGGGGGGCATTTGGCCCTGTCTGGAGACATTTCTGGTTGTCACCACTAAGGGATGGGATACACTTTTGGTGTTCAGTGGGTAGGGGACAGGGTTGCTACTAAACATCCTACAGTGCATAATACTGTCCCCCCACAGCAAAGTGTGACCCACATTCTCAAGAGTGCTGAAGGTGGGAGGCCACATTAACATAAATTTTCTAGAAAAGGCACTCGTGGTGAATTGCTAAGTTCATTAAAAGCAAATGTGCAGATCAATATCTATGGCTTTAATACTTTTTTAGAATTAAATATACTTGTGGGCTTGTCTTTGTTTGTGTATATAAGTGTACTGTACTCGTATTTAGGGAAAAGATGAGAAGAATACCTGTCAAACTTGTCTCAGTGATTGTCTTTCCAGGGGAGTTGGGTTGAGTGGGTGGTGGGGACTTTGGTCTTCATTTCTGATTCAAGAAAGAATGGCGGGAAATATAAGACTGACTTTGATTTTTTTTATTAATTCAGCTGACAGCCTGCCTTTGCAGGATTGCACATACTTCAGGGTGGGCCTTTGTAGTATGGTGCCTTGACACAATGAAGCACATATGTTCTGTGAGCTGATCTATGAGGCTATGAGGAGTCTCTTTCCCTCAATTTGCTTGTATCTGCTGGTAGTTATAGCAGAGCCTGGCAACATGAGGTTTTGATTTTTTTTTTTTTTTTGTGCTACTGGAATTGAACCCAGGGCCTTCACACTGAGCTACATCCCCCGCTTTTAAAAATTCATTTAAATTTTTTGTGACAGAGTCTCTTTCAATTGCCCTAGAAACCAAATTGCCCAGGTTGGGCTCCAACTTATGATCCTCCTGCCTCAGCCTCCCAGAGTGCTGAGATTGCAGACATGTGCATTCAGCTGAGGTTTTGATTTCATAAGCAAACAGAATAAAATGAAAATAATATGAGGTTGGGCTGGTGTAATGGAGTGCTTCACACTGAGTAATTTATGAACACCAGAAAGGCCCTGCTCACTGCTCTGGAGACTGGAAGGTCACAATCGAATTACTGGCATGGTTAATGTCTGGTAAGGGATCTTCTTTGGCTCCATCAGTGGTGCCTGCCAGCTGGGAACCTTTCATGGTACAGGGGAAGAGCAGATTCCTTTCCACCTTTTTTTTTTTTTTTTGGCCGGGGGTGCTGGGGATTGAACTCAGGGCCTTGAGCTTGCTAGGTAAGTGCTCTACAGCTTGAGCTAAATCCCCAACTCCCCTTCTACCTCTTTATATCAGAGACTAATCCTGTTCACCAGGGCAGAGCCTTCATGACCTACTTACCTCTGAATACTACTGCATGTGGCTTTTAGGAGGGCACAAACCTTCAGACCATAGAGGGAGTAAATAGATCCAGGTGGCTAGAGATGATTTGAAGTTTTTAAAATTACTTCAGGGCAATGACAAAGTGATCAGTACCTGAACATGCCATTGCCATAGGACATCTGCATGGACCAGGTTATCCACTGGACCCCGTGTGTGTCAGCAGCGCAGGGAGAGGTTCCCAGAGGCAGCAAAGGACTGGTGTTGCTGTAACTGAATGAGGAGCATGTTGCCGTGCAGAGACACAGAAGCCCTGGTGATAGCTAAACTCAGGAAGGACTCAGAGAGGGCACTGGGGTTTCAGGAACAAGAGGATGTGCAGGCAGGGATGCTGTTCCATGCCAGGGGGTGGAGGAGGTGCTGCTGATGTCACAGGGGTGGTTGGCTTGGGCTGTGTGGTGTTGAGGTGCCACTGGAATACCCAGTGGGACAGGCCAAGAGGACAGTCATTAGGGTTCTTGAGCTCAAGAGAGCAGTCAGGAGGAGATGTACACAGGAAGGGCCCCTCTGAGGAGGTCTGAGACTGGTATAGGGTGGCAGGTGGTCCTTGGGAGGGCCAGGGAGAGTCCTGTGCACAAGGAAAGGGCTGAGAGGAGGATGCACCTGGGGAAGAGAAGTCAGAGAGGGTAGGGAGTGGAGAGTTACTGCAGCTGCTCCAGCTGGGCTGTGGTGGTGGTAGGACCCAGGTGCTGAGCATCAGCCAGATGGAGGCCGTCATGCACTCTTGTCACTGTTCCTCTCCCAGGAAGTAAGCACATGGGCAGGGCTGGGCCATTTGGACTCCCATTGCATCTTTGATGTTGGGCACTGGACTGAGTGTGGATGGAAAGAAGCAAACAAAGATAGGTGCTCTGTTTGCTCGTGGGGTGAGATTTGGGTTACTCTCTGAGCCCCAAGGAGGGGCTGATGGAGCAGGAGGCTGGGAGATAACAAAGGGAGAGAAGATAGAGGAGAGGCTGGGCAGGCTATAGGCATTGGCTCTGAGACCCCTGGGGACAGGCTGGTATCTTCTTGCCCCTTGTGTGCAGATATGGGCTCAGCCTGATGCAGCCACATACTACTGGTGCCTCCTTTGAGAGCTCAGGGCAGAGGCTCCGAGGTGGCACTGCTCTCTATGAGGACTCCAGGCAGTTTGGACCAAGTCCATGAACAACCTCCTTTCAGTGAAAGCACCTCTTTAAAGGCCCTCTCTCTATGTCAGTCACATTCTGAGATTCCGGGGCTTCACCAGAGAAGCTAAGGGGCACAGTTCTGCTTTTGCATGGGGATGGGAGCAGTCAATCCTTCAGGAGTTTCTCCAGCATCTGTCTCCAGCTAAGGCTGTGGCTCAGAGTCTTATTCCAGCTTTTCCCTTCACATGCTCAAGATGACACTGACTCGTCCCAGACCACGTTGTGAATTTCTTGGTCGTGGGTTTGGCCTAGAAAGGTACAAATGTATTGACGGTAGCTCTTACTCAGGGCCCTGCTCAGTGCTCTCCCATGATCCCCTGGGAAGTGGGCCAAAGACTAGGGTTGAGCAGATGGGGAGGAGTCTGGGGTAATGATGGCTTCTCCATGGCCAGGTCTCTGGGCCAAGACTTGGGTAGCAGAGCAGAGTGTGTCTGTTCTCTTTGTCCCTGAGGCACTGCTGTGGCTAAGTTCTTGTGTCATCTTGAGCCTGGAGCCCTTGTGGGGACCCACCAGGGTTGGGGGTTTTTCTTGGCTGGACAAAGTCCAGGTAAAGAGTTTTGTTATTTCTCTGCTTTGGGTTACCAGTACCTCAAGCTGGGGCTGAAGGCTGGGTTTGAGTTTCAGGCAAGGGAAAAGGAGCTAATGGTGCTCAACCTCCTTTGGTAGGTGCCATCATGACCAATTCAGCAGCACGGCAGAAGTACAAGCTGATGTGGGGGCAGGGGAGAAGAAGGTGTCTTGGGCTTGGGTGGGCTTGCCCTCAGAGTTCCATTTAGCGTCTGTGTGATGTGTCATTCGTCTTTCACCTTCAGCATGCATGCTCCAGTGGGGCAGCTGATTGGGCTCTGAGGTTGTGCGTGAGCTGGGGTGGATGCCTCCATGGTGCTGCATTTGGAGAGCCCAGGAGCTGGTCGTCTGACCAGGCTGGGCTGCTTGGCCATGTCCAGCTCCTGGAGGGTGGGACGGCGCATTTCCACCTGCACAACCTGAGATCTGGGCATGTTTGTAGAGTGAGGTCTCCCTGGAGACAGTGGGCCTATCCCTGGGCGCCCACTGGAATTCCTAGCTCAGGAGCTAGGGTGTTTTTAGGGAAGAGTAAAATCTTCCTGTGGGTTCTCATATTCCTTGGAAAAACATCCCAACTCCAATCTCTGCTTTTAAGGCTGAGTATGAGCTGACTCTGATCTCCTGTCTTTCTCTTCTTGTTACTGATCACTCCTGGCTACACTGCCCTTCCTCCTGGCTCCTTTCCATCCTGCCTGTCCCAGGGCCTTTGTCCCTGTCATCCTCTAGATGTCTGGATCCTTCATGACATTCCACTCTCAACTCTCTATGACCCCTCTGAAGTAGCACCCAGTCACTCCCCACCCAGCAACCCATCCTGACAGTGGTCTGATATCATCTTCATTGATTATTTATTAGGTTTCTTATTTGCAGTATCCTCTAATCTGCCTCTCCCTTCTGCCCCATGGCAGGATTTGTCATCTTGTTTGTTGTTAAGAATGCAGATACAAGAGAGCCTGGCATTTGTTAGGCACTCAACAACATTTTTGGAAATCATGAATGAAATATTCCTTTCCAAGGAATGTAGCTATTATGTCTAAGAAAAGTGGAGCAAAAGCAGTTGTTCCAGTGTGAAGCTCAACCTTTCTTGTCTTTGTTTTTTATATTGGATCTACTGTCCTTGCCACATGGTCTGGCTGAGGGTCAGGAAAGTGCTCACTTTGTCCTGACTTGGGATATTATGATTGTTGGAAATGATTGGAGTGAAAAAGTCTTGTGCACTTTCTTACTTGGTACTCTGCACAGCCATGTAGGGCATATGGTTAGGATAGGGTGGATGTCACTGGTGCTGACTTTGCATGGTCTTCTGAACCTCCCACTTGTAGGGGTTGTTAGACATCAGTGACACAAACTTACTACCAGGTGTAGCATTCCAGTTGTAGTGCCAGAGGCAGACATTTATAATCAACCACAGCACTATTCACCCTCAAGTGGGATAGTCATTACTAATTGATCAGGAAGCCACTTTGGTGTCTGTAATGTATTATCTTGAGAAATGGAGTCAGTTTTGCCAAGTTGGGTTGGGCAGTGGTTAAACAGCTGTTTAGGAACCATGAGAGTGGTTGTCAAAATAGGGACCATGTGTTTGACCATGTTTTATGTTGAGCTTAAAGGTGGTCGAAGGAACTCCTCCATCTCCACATTTTTGTAACACTGGAGGTACCAGAGTTTGGCCATGTAAGAATGTAATTGAACCAAATGGATCTATGCCTTGGGGCAGTGCATTTTTTTATTGATTCCAACACTACGTTATTATTGTTGCTTAATGAGGAACTAATGTAATTTCTAATGAAGTCACATGGCCCTTGGATAGAGGAAGTAAGATTTTATTTCCCCCGTGACGCCATAGTCTCTCTTCAATTAAAACCTAGGAAGGAAAATTAATACAAATGTAAGAAATTTTTTTTCTAAGATGAGTGTCAAGACAGCAGCTTTTTATTATGCATGTAAATTTCCTGCCTAATGGGATTGGAGAGGCGTGTGGCTGGCCCTGAGTGGGGTGGGGATGGTTTAAGTGGTAAGGAGGCGTTGCAGGGATGCTGAATCTGTGGTTGCTATCATTTATGATGATCAGGGAATACTCTGTGTGTTCCCCCTTCTGTCTCTCCTGCCGCTGTCACTGTCACAGAACCCTCCCAGCCTCCTCCCTGTTGGCTGCCAGTCATAGGTAGAAGAATTTGAATGGCCACCTTTCATAACATTTTTGTTGAGGTGAAATTCAGATACCATAGCATTAGGCATTTAAAATGATCAGTTTAGCGGCATTTAGTGTATTTACAGTGTTGTACACCCACCGTCTACTTCCAAAGTAATTCTGTCAGTTCAGTGTGAGGCCTTATCCACCAGGCATTTGCTCCTTCTTCCCCTTTCTCCTGGCCCTGGCAACCGCCCATCTGCATATGTCTCCATGGGTTTATCTGTTTGGGATGTTCATAAAAATGGAATCATGCAATAGGTGACCTTTTGTGTCTGGCTTCTTTCATGTAGAAAACAGTCTGGTGGTTCCTCAGCAAGTTAAGCATAGACTGACCATGCAGCTAGCAATTCTACTGTTAGGAACATTCCTAAAAGAGCTGAAAACAAACACTAAATAACGACGACAAACAAAACAAAACACAGAAGAACTGAGAACAAAGACTCGGCAGGTGCACAGACACACCCACGTTTACAGTGGTGCTGTTCACAACAGCCAAAAGGTAGAAGCAGCCCCTGTCCATCAGCAGATGAGTGGAGAAGCAGAATACTCCATGTAAAGGAGGATTACAGAGTCAAGAAAGGGGAAGAAACCCTGCCTGACATAAGCCACAGCCTGGTGAACCTCAGAAGCATTGTTCTGAGCAGCTGCCTTGCTGGATACAGATCCTCGTAGTGCCAATTTAGGGGCTGGATCAGGATGCAGCTGGTGCCTGTACTCCTGGGAGAGCGATCTGATCAGGATGGAGGTCTCTGTGGTTTACTGGATCTCCTGTCCAACTGCTTAGTTCAGCCATAGCACTGGGTGGGGAATTGAGCAGAAAGCTTTTAGACCATTGTCACATATCCTCTGGAGGTGTCTGCCTGAGTGTGGTCATCAGGTGCTGGTTGGCTCTCTGTAGAGTCTTGGGTGATGTGACCCATGGAGGATCCTTTGGGAGGCCTATGTGGGTGTTAGCACAGCTGTTGCAGCTGCCTTGGGGACTGTGCTGGAGGGCTCCTTCTCTCCTTTCTTGGGGTGGCTGACTCCAAACTTCACTTCAGGGAGTGGGAGGTGTTTGTCAGAGTCCACCTGGTCTTTGAGGAGCCTTTACTGGTGGCCTACCTGGGGCAACCCCTGTGCCCACCTCCCAGAGCACTCAGTGGGGTTAAGAGTATTAGGAAGGTTGGGATGTTTAGGGCAGGGCTGGCTTGAAAATTAACAAAAGAAGGAAGCACCCAGCAGAATATTTGATGCTTATGATGTGCGAGGAATTATGCTGAGAGCCAAATACAGGTGCACTTAACTCCTTCTGCTAGTACCCCTCAAATGATGGTGCCATCATCACCTTCCATCCCTCCATCCTTCCTTCCCAGGTGAAATTCATATGCAGTAGTTCCTTGGTACTTGTTAATTTGTTCCAGGAGGTGTGATGAGTATCACAAATGACAAGTGCCAAGCAAATTGAAAATGTTAGGGAGTCACACTGACAAATCTAGCCTCGTGTCTTGAGTACCAAACAAGTGGTGAGTACCAGGGCAGAGTGTTCCGGACATTGTCATCACCCAGATGATCCCTGAGCCCACTGTGTGTCACTCCCACTCCTCCTTTCCTTGGCTCCTGGCAGTCCTAAATCTTATTGCTGTCTGTATGATTTGCTTATTCTGGACCTGTCCTACACCTGGAATCATGCACACATGCCTTTCACGTCTGGCTCCTTTCCCTTGGTATAGTGTTTGTGAGGTTTCCCCTGTTGTGCTTCACACTTCTTTCCTGGTTGTGGCCAAGTAGCATCCCATCCTATGGACAGACCACATTTTGTTCATGCATCCCCCGTTGATTATCCTCTGGGCTGTTGCTACCTTTGCTTGTTGTCAATAGTGTCCATGGCCTTGTGGGAGTCTGGTTTCAGTTTTTGGGGTGTCTCTCGGGAATGGAATTACGGAGTTGCAGGGTGATTCTGTGGTTAACTTACTGAGGAACTGCTGTTACTCTCTTTTAACCAGAGGAAACTGAGGCTCAGCAGGCCTCTCCAAGGTGTCCATGGTGAGGGTCAGAGCCAAGATTTGAAGGCTGGCTCCAGAGCTCCTGTTTGCAGGCACTGTGCTCCCTGTCTGTGGGTGTCTGCCCTGGCCAGCACGTTCTACTGGGTCTTCTGGGTGGTAGGACAAGGCAGGCAGCTCCATGAAACTGAGGGACCAAATATGCCCATTCTTAGTGATTCCCAGTGGGCTTCTAGCCCCAGTTCTGTCCTTTCTTCCCGCTGGGGCCCCTTAATTTCTAGTCTTTGGAAATTCTGCAGTTGCTGGGTCACTTGATTGAGTCAGTTTGTTGACAGGTTGTTTCATCCAGTTACTCTGTCTGTCTAGCTGTCTGTCTCAGGGCTGGAAAGTTAACCTGCCGCAGAAATAGCTTCCTGGGCCTTATTTTAGAGCCATGTGATAATTTACATCTGCCCCACAGCACCTACGTGTGTTAGGTCTCATCATCCCCCCTCTCCACCATGGAAGTGGAAGCCCAAAGAGGTGAGGTGACTTACTTATATCACACAGCTCATAAGCAACAGAGTTGGGATTTGAACCTAGGTCTGTACATCTCTGGAACTTGGATTCTTCTTACTGGAGACTTCTCTGGGCTCCCCAGGCATTACCATTTTTCATACAAGTACAGTGATGGATTTTTTATGAACCATATCACTGTTCCAACCTTCCTAAGTGTCTATGGCCCCAAGAGCACCTTGGGATGTTAAGAATTCCTTAGCTGGGGGTGAGAAGGTGGCAATTCCTAGTGGCATTACATGGTCTCTCCTGCCAGGGACTTAGGAACCAGTGTTTTGCAAAGTAGATGTTCCAGAGTCCGCAGTCAAAGTAACTGTGGGTGTCTCAACCAAGTGTGTCTTTGCCATCTCAGGATTTCAGGATCTGACTCAAGGTCACAGTCTACTGGGTGGTATTACCCATCCTTTTCCCTCTGAAGGATGTTCTATGAAACAGAGAGGGTCAGCCAAGGCCCCTAACCTTGCTGGTGGCCAGGGGCAAGGAGACAGAATACTTTTCAGGTGAAAGGGAGAAGAGGGTGGTGCAGGTGGCAGAGACAGGTATGTCCCAACCTGGGAAGTTCCTTGGCTCCTTGGATCCCACGGTAGCTAAATGCTCTGCCTGGAAAATATCTCCCAGGCCTCCTCTCCTGAGTGTGATAAAGCAGGAAGGGAGCTGGGGAGCGTTTACACCTGCTGTGTGCACAACTCTCAGTGGCAGTAATTCTGTGACCTTTTAAGATGGATAAATTTCCTTGGCAGTGGTATATTTCTAAAGCTTAGCTGAGAGTGGGGATGGAGGCCATGGTGGATATGGTGGGACCAGTGAGAAGATTTATTATCCTCCATGGGGTCTGTCTCGGAGACCTGCCGTGCCCACGGACCCACCCCAGGTGGTTTGGGTAGAAAAAAGTGTCTGGTTGGAGCCCAGTCCTCACGTCACCTCCCAGAAGGATGAAAGCAGGCAGGCTGTTTTTCAGATTGCACTGGATTTCTTCCTTTGATCACCTTGCCTTTGTCTGACTCCTTTGTAAGCTCTGATGGATGCTCTGTTCTTCGGTCTCTGTTATTTGCTGTCATGAGGAAAACAGGGTGAGAATCTTATTAGCAGGACTCTTTGCTCTTTCACTTCCTTCCAGCACCCCCCAGGTTGCATAATCACCCCCATGGCTGTTTCCTTCCTTCCTTTCATCCTTTCCTATCCTCCGCTGTTCCTGCTCTACTGCTCCAACCAAGGGACTGGGACCCCTGGAGAATGGGGGCATTTCCTGGACATCCAGTATGTTCCTGATGGCTTACAACAGTGACTTCATGTTATCCTCTTACTCTCCCCATTTGCAGTAGGAGCCTGAAGCTCAAAGACGCAAAAAAGTGTCTCCTTGGTCACTGGAGGAAGGACAAAGATTAAGGTCCAGGCCTGAGTCACCACAGGGAATTTGCTTCTTCTAATGCTGTCTCAGGAACCAGGAAAGTCATGGTGCAAGCTATGTGGCCCTTCCCTGTCACTAGGCCCTTCCATGCCTGCACAGTCCCTCCTTCCTTCTTTTCCTCCCTCCCTTCTTTCTTTCCTTCCTTTTGTATTCTCTTCTTTTTCTTTGTGGTATTGGGGATTGAACCCAGGGCTTTTGCCCTGAACTACATACCTAGCCCTTTTAAAATTTTTTATTTTGAGACAGTCTTGCTAAGTTAAGTTGCCCAAGCTGGGCTCGAACTTGTGATCCTCTTGCCCTGGCCTCCCAGAGTGCTGGGGTTATAGACACGTGCCACCATGCCCAGGTCCTTTATACTTTTTGAGTGATGCCTGTCCTCCCTGTCTAGACTGGGCCTCGCCTCCTGCCATCAGATGTGTGTACAGTCCCAGCACCTTCCATCTACAAGGCTGGGGCTGGCTTCACAGGGATCATTTCCTAGCAGGAGGAATGCTTGTCCCTGCCCACAGTGTCAGCTCTAATCAGCAGTATAATAAGAGCAGGATTTACCATCTGATCCTCTGCAGAAGCCACATACCTGCCTGCCTGCCTCTGGCTAGAGGGTGTCTGGATCTCTAAGGATGGTGGTGTTGGGCCCTGCAGAACCATGGGAAGTAATCTGCACAGAGTTCTGTGCAAATTCTGTCACTCTGGGGCTTCCCCTGGATCTAAGAATAACATCCAGACACCCTGACATGATCTGGCCCTGTCACCTCTCCTGCCTTGCCTCTGCCACTTGCCTTGTCCCTAAGACCCTCAGATCCAGTGTCACCCTCCTGGAGACTCTCCTGCCTCCAGCCTGCTCTTCCTCAGTGCCTCCTTTCATCTTCTCCATGGCACTAAGCACTTTCTGAATACGGTCTTTTCTTGTTCTCAAGTGTATTCACTGATCCCTTCCCACTGAAAAGTGAGCTGCCCACAGACGATGATACCCTCACTCTGCTTACTTGTCTGGTAAACATTTGTCAGAGGAAGAATGGAGACCTTGCCTGACACCTTATGACTCTTAGTACACTCTCTTGTGTCCCGTGGCTCCTTATCATACCTCTATTTTTAGTTACTTTGCCTCCTTATCTTTATTTTTTTTTGTACATGACAATTCCCAATTCTGTGCCATATCTTTTTATTCCAGTGAATCCTCAGCATCTTGGTAAGGAGTAGATACTTAATATGCATGGATGGGTGGATGGATAGGTGGGTAGGTGGGTGGACGGATGGAGGGAGTGGATGGGTAGATGGATGGGAGGGTGGGTGGGTGTATGGATGGTTGGTTGATGAGTGGGGAAGTGTGCCTATATATTCCTGACTTTATGATTGTAGTCTGAAGGAAATAAAAACTTCCTTGGCATTGTTCCAACTACGATCACCTAGACTCCATCCATTATCCCTCAGTAGCACCACTCAGCACACCCATACGTTTCTAGGCATCAGGATCTCGTTGACACAACATTACTTCTTAAGAATTAATTTCCATCTGTATAATAGTGCAAACTGAGAGTGTAGCCTGAACAGCAGCTACCAAGGGGACTTCATTAAAGCTCAATCTGTGCATTAATATGTGATTAAAAAATACCCTGTGGATACTTGTAAAGGTGTGCTCTGTGTTTGACAAATCATATTAATTTTACAATTCCGGAGCTTGAGGGCCTCTATTTTTATGAGAGGGGTTGCTGAGGGTCTCCCAGGTCGCTTTGTCTCTGTCAGTTTCTCTGGGTCCTGGTTGGAGTTTGTATTTAGGATATTTCCAGCTGTGTTGTGTGACTCACAACTATTAACTCAAAAAGTAATTAATAACTCAAAAGCTATGTATTAATTAGCATGGTGTTATGGTTTAGATCTAAAATGCTCTCAGAAATCTCATGTGTTCAGAGGTGGGGCTTTTGGAAGGTGATTGGAGCCTGGGGGCACCATACTGAGTGGATTCATCTACTGATGAATCCATAGTTACATGTGTTTTTAGGAGGCAGGGCCTGGTTGGAGGTGGGTCACTGGGAGGGTGTATTCTTGTTCCTGGCTCCTTGCTTCTCTTTCTGCTCCCTGACTGCCATGGGTTGGGTAGCTTTCCTCTGGCATGCCCCTTTGCCCTGCTATTTCTATGCTGGAGTCAACCTCAAGGCCTGGACTGAACTCACTGGAAAACATAAGCCAAAATAAACTTCTGATTCTTTAAGTTGTGGGTGTCGGACATTTTGTCCCAGAGATGGGAAAGTAAGTGACTGATGCACACGTGGGTTATGGACTGAGCCTTTAATCATGTAAAATCACCATCTGCAGCTTTGGGTTTTTCTGAGACTGCTATCACTCCCCGTCTTTGGGCCCCTGATCAGCATCTGTTCATTCCAGTTCTTCTTTTCCCTTCCCTTCTCATGCAGGTGTCTCTTGGAAGTGGCATCTGGATTCATTTTGTTTATACACCCAGTCTGAGAATCTGTCTTTTAATAGATGAGTTTTGTACATATATATTCAGCATAGCAGATGTGTTAGATCCTCTGGCATTTAAGAAGTTATTCCTAACAAAGAGCTTTCCTTGGGCCTTGTTCTCTTTGTCTTTCATTCTGCAGAGTTGGCTTGATGTGCTAAGTCTCACCTATGGATTTTGAAGGTAGGCCTCTGTTACCCATTCTACACACATGTGTCTCTCCTGAAAAGAATGCTTTAGCTTTGGTTTCTCTGATGTTCAGAGTCAGGAGTAATGTCTTTGAGCTCTGTCCAGAGAAGGTAAGGACATTCTGCTTAATAGCACTTGGTGTTTATCTGCATCATCTTCTGTCCTCTTCCAAGGCGTCATCACTGTAATTACAACTTTGAGAGTCACTTAATGTCAAGAAACTATGACTTTGACATAGTCTTAGTCATAAATAATACTGTATTTGTGGAGGGGTTAATATTTACAAGGTATCATGCTAAGAACCTAAAAAAGACTTTCTCAAACCTAATGTTTGTGACACCCAATGAAAAGTTATCATGGCCTCCACTATTCAGATGGTGGAAACAACTTTTTGTGGTCCTGTAACCTGCCCAAAGCCTCACATCTGGGTAAGTGGTGGAACTGTGGGTGGGACTGGACTTGTCTGTATCTCCTAAATATAGCTGCCCTGTCTATTCTTTGTCAGAATCACTGCTGCCAAGTGTGTGCAGCTTTGATAGACGAATCCACGCTCAGTGGCTTGCTGATGCTCTTACCTGCTTGTGTGTGGCCTGATGCTCCCTTCTAGTATCAGACTGATGTTACTGACCCCAGACATCTAGACCAGCACCATTAGCTCAGTGGTTAGAGTGCCTGCCTTGCAAGCACAAGGCCCCGAGTTCGATCCCCAGCACCCCCCCCAAAAAAAATCAAATTTTAATGTGTAGAGCAAGGCTCTGGGGACTCTTGCTAAAGTACAGAAGCAAGTAATGCATATGTTAAATAGCTTGATTTAGCCATTCCACAATGCATGCATACATCAAAATATGTTGTACACCATAAAAATGTCCAAATTTTGCATGTCATTCAAAAAAAATGAATTAAATAGAAAAAAATGCAGAATTTGACTCAGGGCATCTGAGGCCTGAAAGTGTGCATTTCTGTGCTCTGAGCCAAGGCTACAGCCATTGGGCTATGCCTTTCTGTGATGACATGGCTCCTCTCCTGCTTGGTTGGCCTTGTTTTTATTGGTCGTCTAGCTCATTGCTGCTTGGTGCAATGTTAATCAAATAGACTCTGAGGACAACTACCTGGGTTCAAAACCTAGCCCTGCTGCTTACAGACACCCACGGCAACACCATCCCGCTGCATGGTCCGGGGGTTTAAGCAGAGTAAGATGACTGATGGTTCACAATGTATCTGGCATGTGATGAGGACCAGCTATACCCTCAGTATTGTTACTTACTCCATTGAAGCTATCAGTGTGCCCTCCCTCCCTTCCCATCTTTGGGATTTGTGCAGACTCTGGAGGGCAACAAACTTCCATTTCTGCCTGCTTCCTCTGCACAGATCTTACCCCAAGATGGCTGGAGTCTACCTCTTTCCTGCAGCCTTCCTGGCCCCATCCAGTTTTCTCAGTCTGGTTGTCCCAGTGAGTTTTATGAAGTGTTGGGCTCTCTATCTGGCTGTGAGAGTACTCAATGGATTTTTCATAACTGACATTATTTGTGTGTATTGATTTGGAAAACATTCGTCCATACCTGATTCGGGGTTGGGGGTCTAACTCTTGGGGCAGGTTGGAGAAAGTGGAGTGTGGTACGGCTTATCTCAGGACTGCATTGCCCCAGCAGGCTGGACAAGCTTAAACTCAGAAGAGAGCTGGGAAACTGCTGGGTATGTGGGTGGGGGGCAATGTAAGAACTAGAGAAAAGAGGCACAAAACAACTGGCATTTAGGGAAACATTTAAAGGTATTGTTGGGAAGTTCTCCACTGTTGGCCACAGCATTTTCCTCTTTCTCATCAACCCATGCACTATTCTCAGAATACCTATCTCCTGGTAGTATCTTGTGGTGTTGGCTGTTTGGGGGTACAGTGGCAAGGTGCTAGGTATGGTGCCATGATGACCACAGTGAGAGTCCAGGTAACACACTGGCAGCCATCTGGACGTGGGCACATACTGAAGTAGGATTCAGGCATTAGGGTTTCAGCTCCCCAGGTGTTTCCAGAGTATAGCTAAGGTTGGGAACATGGACTTGGAGCTATGTGGCCCACATATGCTCTGTGGGATGCTCACAATATTAAGTCTACAGAAGAGTTGGGCTTTTTAAAAGGCGATGGTAGGGCTGGGGATTTAGCTAAGTGGTTAGAGTTCTTGCCTCACAAACACAAAACCCTGAGTTTGATCCCCAACACACACACACACACACACACACACACGCGCGCGCGCGCGCGCGCACACACACACACACACAAAAGTGATGGTAGTGATTATAAGGTCATGTAAGTTTTGAAAACAAAGCTTATTAGATTTCTCACTGCAGGACTTTTGACACCTTTAACATGGCAGCATGGATTCTCAGCCTCGAAGATGCTGGTACTGTGTGTGGGTACTGTATGAATTAGCTTGTGCAAATTTCTTTGGCCATAGAACCCTACTCAGTTATATATCTTTCAGTATCCTGTGGGTGCTTGATACCTGTTTTAATTTTTTTCCTAGCTGATTTTAGAGGACTTAAGGAGTTCCTCCTCCCTTGATGCAGGGTGACGGTGCTGGCAAAGGAGACAATGATTTTGATTGTGATTATCTTGTGACCGAGTGAGCAAATACTCAAAGAGCCATGAGAGACAGGGGACCGGCTGTCTTCCCCATCAGGTGCCCTAGACTGTCACTTTCAATTTGGAAGAGGATCTTACTTTGCATAAGTGATTGAAGTAATTGCACTGGCTGTTTCTTGTCATCTATAGGATGCTGAGTTGGGATGGGATGGCTAATGGGGTTAGTTGTGATTTTATTTGGATCATTTTGGATCCACAGTCACTGCTTTATTGCTCACTCTAATTGTGAGCTTCTCTCAGGGAGCTGGGTGTATGCAATTTCAATCTCTGCTCTGATGGGTGCCTGTGTCAGGATGGGTTTCACCTGTGGGTATTTCCTGGCCTCCAGATCCCAGGAAAGGCCCCTAGTGATGCAAGTATGCAAAATGAGGTGTGTCACTGAGGGAGGTTTTTAACTTGGGCACTGCTGTCCTTTTCCAGCCCTTTAGTGTGACGGGTGGAGAGGATTGCACAGACCAGCCTGCGTAACCCTGCTCATCCTTCTCCTGGCCGACTATGGTGCATCATGGTGACTCACCTCGCTCTCCACATGTAGGCAGCTCAGTAGGGCCAGCAAGGCTACCTTGACTCACAGAGCCCATATTCTATGTCCCCCACTTTCCTTGGAGGAGCAGGTGACAGGAGAGGCAGCTGAACACTCCCTGATTCCACAGCCAAATGTTACCTCCTCCCTGGGGGCTCAGCCTGGCAGAGTAAATTTCAGAGTCTTGGCATTTTTCATCCCAATTTGTCTTCAACTTGCAAGGGGTTTGATTTTTAAAAGCTGAATGATAGTCACATGGTTTACTCCAAGTAACCGGAGGGTTGGAGGTTGCTGGAGAGGAAAGGGGAGGCTCTGTGTATTTATGGGGCTGCGTGTTCCTGGAGGGGGAGTTCCCAGTGCACCTTCCAGTAATGGGTAATAAACGTGCAGTTATTTAATTTGGAGTCAGAGATGCAGCATTATTGATTACCTGGAACATCTATAGCCCGAGACAGCGAGAGCCTCTTGCACAAAGAAGTGTGTCTGTAGCAAATCATCCAGCGTTTAGAATTAAACAGATGCAAATAAAACACACGCAAGGTAATTCTCATGTGCCTTGTGAATGCAGGATGAGAAGTACTGGTGAACCCCAAGATGCCAGCTCAGGAGTCAGAGGTGCAGAGGGATGGATGGATGGATTGATGAATGGATGGACAGATGGATGGACAGCATGTACTTGCCCCTCCTGACCCACAATCTCCTCTTCTCCATCCTCTGCTGTGCCCTGGGAGGCTTCTTTGCTTAAACCGTAGCATGGGTTTGGGTAGTAGGGAGCCACAGCAAGTTATAAGAGAAAAGATGAGAGGGCAGGGCATTTGTAGACTCTGCTCCCTCCATGGGCTGCTGCATTCCTAAGCTAAGATCTTTGCTCCTCTCAGGCAGTCCTCTCTGTCTGTATTTCAACTTGGGGTGGTGGCAGGACTGACAGCCCCCTATTATTAGTCCCAGGACCCTGTATTGTTTCCTATGGTTCCCTGCTCACCCCTTTATAAGTAATCCTTTTATTAAGTTATCCCAATTTGAGCAGGCTATATCACCCCTGCTGGGACTTTGGCTCACACGATGGGCAAACCATGGCTTTACTCCATTACATAGAAATGCAGCCATGGTTCAAATGCCATCTTTTCAGAGAGACCTCCTCACCCCATCCCCTCTGTTTCAGCCCCTGATGATTTCTCTATGGCTCTGGTCAAATCTTAGTGCTGCCATTTGATTGGCTTAATGGCCCATTTTCTGCTTATATCCTTTCCCAGAATGAAGACTCTGTGAGAACAGAGAAGTGAAGGGACTTGCTCAAGGGCGCACAGCTGGGAGAAGGTAGAAAGGCAATTTGAACTCATGTCTCGCTGATGTAAATGACTTCCCTCCTGGAGCATGTGCAGGCTAACCACAGTGAGGAGCTGTTTTTTCAAGTCAGTCCTCCTGTGCCTGTGTTCGCTGCACACACAGGAGCCTTGGGTTTCCTAAAACACTCCTCGGGCCCAGAGTGGCCTCCTCTGCCAGGAATTATGTTCTAATGCAGTAACAGAGATGGGTCTTCTTCACCCAGGGTCTCTCCTCCCTCTCCTTCTCCCCTTTTCCATCCCAGCTACTGGGAGGTCAGGGGCCCGACCTTCACCCCTGGGCAGCAGATGTCCCTATGCAGGCTTAGGGCCAGGGTCTCCCTGAGACAGGAGCTGCCTGGGATTGGCGGTGCAATTTGTAATCTGATTTTCTTTTGGCTGGAAATGAGGCTTGGAAATCCCCTGTGCTCTGTGGCATTGTTAGTGATGTTTGTGGACATGCCTGATAGAAAAGTCATCTGTGCTATGCTAGCATCTGTGTACAGATGGAGGGTTAGTAGAGAAGCACAACATGCCACACTGTTCTATCACTTGACTCTTCCTTTTGTGGCTCTGCTCTGTCTGAGTGGCTGCATACTGCTCTGTTCCTTGCTGTGCAGCGTGTCAGCGTTTGGGTGAACCGTGATGGTGTGATCTTGCCAGTTGGACTGTTCCCACTAATTTGCTCTTAGAAACAATATCTAGTAGATGTTCTTGTGCATATGATGAGTAATCAAAAATACAAGGAATGCTTAAATTAAAAACAGTGGATTACGGTAAAAGACACGCTGCCATTAATCCCTTTCAGAATACTCACCTCTCTTTGAAGACACTCATCTCGTCATTCTTGCTAGTTTCTGAAGCCGTTTTGGAAGTCCTCTCTCCTGAAGGTCTTTAGTTCTGCTATCATGGCTGACTCAGTGTCCTGAATTGATTCAAAATGTTTACCTTTCATGGTCATTTTGACTTTGGGAAAGAGCCAGAAGTCACGCAGTGCCATATCTATTGGATAAGGTGGCTGAGGAAACACACTATAATGTTTTGCACGTGGCAGCAGCATTCACCGTACTTTTGATCACACCTAGTAAAGACACTCATGAAAGAGGACTCCAGAACTTCTCCAGAAGGTGGCATGAATGGTGGCATAAGGGCATTTGAAGCAAGGGGGAATATTTTGAAGGGGATTAATGTGTCTTTCAGTGTAATAGCTTTTTACAGATTTAAACATTCACCCCTTGTATATCTTGTGAGATTTTGCAAGGAAGCCACACAATGTGTATCCTGGAGGTGAAGCTGCAAATCCGGAGGAAGTTGGGGTGTTGTAAGTTTTGCCAGTTGTCACTCAGTTCCCCTTTCTCAGGGCTAGAGCAACACACATAGGAACACCGAGAGTAAGTGCTGAAGCCCCACATGTGTGTATGAATTCTAGAAAGTTCAAAGGTTAAGAATAATTTTGCTGTTGACTGGGGAGAAGTTAGTGTGTCATTGGCATGGGACAGAGAGTAGGGGTGCCATTGCCCCACATACACCCTCTTGCTTTTAATTGTGTTACTGCTGTGCCCAGAAAAGAGGTTCCTGCAGTCTGAGCAGCAAGTCCTGGGCTTCAGGAGGCCCGTGGGGGAGGGTTTCCAGGGGGCCAGGAGATCATCCCACCAGGTAGAAAAGAGGATGCTGGGGGCCGTCTTCAGGACATTTTCAAGGTCCTGAAGGGCAAACACAAAGCAAAGAATCATTGTTCATTGGAGACTGTAAGTAGCCTGTGGGTGACAAGTCCTTCTCCCTCTGTGTTCAGTTGTTTTTCTAACAATAACTCTGGCCCTGCACAGGAGAGCCCTTAACATATTTGACACAGCGTGGTGAGTGGGTCGCAGTACGAATATTCTCATCTTTAGGGTCGGGGTCCTTCACGACTTGGGGTTCTGCAATGGCTATAGCCTTTTTGTTCATGCCAGAAGCACAAGTAGCAGTCATGTGTGACGTGTGCCCTGCCATGTGCCTCGCTCCAGATGTCCCTAAGGCAAGTCTCACTTGATTAATCCTGAGAGGCCCTTATTCTCCCTACTTGTGAAATGGAAGTTAGAGTTGCTTTAGGCTCTTAAGGCTTCTTCCAGATGTAGCTGTCTGTGGTCTCTATATCCTTCTAGTCCAGCTGTGTAGACTGACAGCTTCCAGTCTCCGTAGCTGTGCTGGCTATCAGGCTCCATGTTCCAAAGTGTGAAATTCAGCAAACTCACTCCTTCTGGATATGCCAATTTATCTTTCATAAGGCTCCAACCAGAACCGATGCAGAAATTCACCTCTGATCTTCTGGTAACACACCAACCTGTTGAGTGAATACAAATATGAATGAGTATATTAGTTCTCCACTGCTGTGTAACAAATCACTCCAAACATTGTGGTTTCAAATAGCAAATGTATATTCTTTCATGGTTCCTGTGGTTGGGAACTGTGCTGTGGTTTATTGAGGTCTCTCACATGCTGCAATCAAGATGCCAGCAGAGCTCTGGCGACACCAAAGCATGTGCTTCTCTGCTTGTGAGCAAAGCTGGGTGGACAGGGAACTGGTGGCCCTTTTGGCTGCTGTCTGGAGCCCCCTGCTCCCTGCCTCATGGCCCTGTCTGCAAGGCTGTGTTCATCTCAGCACATTGCTTCCTGGAGTGACAGTGAAGGAGTGAGAAAGGGCCCCAAGACAGAAGCCACAAGACTCTTTCGTGTTTCTATGTTACTGGTTTCACTAATACAGAAGTTCAACCTAGACTCAGGTGAAGGGAATTATCTGAGGATTTGAACCCTTGGAGATGGTGTTACTGAGCACCATTGTAGGGGTTATCTGCCAAAATTAGATATACTATGATGTCCTTCAGAGTGGGGACCATGGCTAATGCATACTAAGCATGTACTAAATACTTGTACTTTAATCAGGGATAAGCATGACTTTAAAAATTTATGTCTCACTGTAACTCAATGAGGAAGATACAGTGTTTTCTTTTTTTTTTTCTTTTCTTTTTGGTGGTGGTGGTACTAGGGAATAAACTCAGGGGCTTCACACTGAGTGGTACCCCCAGCTTCTTCCCCCTTTTAACACTTTTGAGACAGAGTCTTGCTAAGTCACTAGGTTGCCCAGCCTCCTGCCTCAGCCTTCCAGAGTGCTGGGATGACATGCTTGTATCACCTACCACCACGCCCGGCTCCAACCCCCCCACCTTTTTTTTTTTTTTAAATAACAGGTAAAAGTGATGGGTTATAGAGCACTAGTAACTTTCTTAGACAGCCTGGGTTGGAAGCCCAGGCTTTTAACCACGAGGCTCCGTCACTTATGGACTAATTTAAGGAGTTTCCTTCATAATGTCTGGAACTTCTGCAGTGCTTGCAAAGTCCCATTCTCTGCAGAAGTGTGAGAGTGACCAGGCTAGTGTGCGCTCAGTTCTTTTTCTGTAGAATAGCACTGTGATCTTCTGGGTATTGTTATTCTCTTGTATCTCTTTTTCTCCCCTGCAAAATGGAGGTGATAACAATTTCCTTATCATAGGTGATTGTGAAAAAAGTACCCAGCTCCTGGTCAGAATTTAGTATGAGCTGATTTCCCCTCTCTGTGCTTCCCCATAATTTATTAGAATTTTGACAACTCTTTTCTTTCCCCCGGAGCACTTCCTTTGAGAAAACTGCTTTATTCCAGTCATTCTTTAAAGTAATAACTCTTAAAAACCCCATAAACATGCTCTGGTGTTCAGACTGCCTCCCCCAGGCAGTCCCAGGGATGGAGATGGGCTGCAGGGTTGCTGAAGCGTTTGATGCTGATGCCAGAGTCCTGTCTGGGGCTATCCTGTGTCCTGAGACTGCCCATGTTGGAGAGGGGATGAGAGGTTCCGTAGCTGCTCACTCTCTGTCTCACCTCCAGCTCAGACATCTCATCTTCTGAGCAAAAGCAGAGAAAATCTGTGTCCCCAGAAGAGAAGGTCCATCCTTGTTTACCATGGTCAGCTTGAAGTGCGGACTCCCTGGTGTGGGCAGGTGGGGAACTTGAGGAAGGAAGGTTTGTGCAATGGCAGCAGGTGCTTGGGGTGTCCAGCTTGTCACCAGGTATCTGAAAGCATCTCTTGGTTTGGAGAAAATGATGCTTAGTACAGAGAGGTGCTGGAACATCTGTGCTTCCCCTGCTCCAGCTCTTTTGGTGAGATATAAACCTGCTTCTGGGTTCATTTGGATCCTTCCTAGGAGAGGGAAGATTCACAGTCCTGGGCTCAATGACCTTCCCACTTCTGAGCAGGAAGCAAGCATTGGTAAAACTCAGGTGTTTTTATTTTTTTTTAACCTAATTTTTTTTTAATGGCATCCCGGGGATTTAGGAATAAAACTCCCAACTCTTTTTGGCCTTTAAGAGCCAGCAAAGTTGCAACTCTTTCGCCTTGCTGGCCTCACATCAAACCTCATTTCCTTCATCCTCAACACTCATCTCAGTGGAAAACCAGGGCCCCTAAAATGCCTTTGGGCTTCTGCAAAGCATGATCTTCTTTATTGAATGCTTTGGCCCAATTTCTGCATGTCCCTCCACTATGAGGATTCTTCTCATCTTTCAGGGCTCACCTCAGGTATCACTGGGGTCCCCTGGCTATGCCAGGTCCTTACAGTGTGGCATCCAGGCCCTGGGGTTTTCCTTCCTGGAGCCCACAGGAGCTGCACCAGAGTTCTGGGATGACACGCATGCAGAGTGACCTTTCAGTGTACAGCTGTCTCCTTGGATGGAAGGACCCTGCAGACAGGGAGAAGGAACATCTGGCTTTCTACTTTTTCTTGATTCCTTGTACGGGGATTCTGGTGGAGGAAAAAGCCTAATTTGTTTCCAGTGAGTGAAAGATTCATGAGGAAAATGCAGAGGGAAGGAGGGAGCCAAATATGGTGTGAGGGCCATAGGTCTCGCAAGGCCTGGAAGTATGAGTTAGTTCCAGGCTCTCCCAGATTGTTGTGGGGAATTTGAGAATGAGATGGACTCAAACCCCTCTCTCCAGAATCTCAAGTCAGAAGGGATTGTTTTGATCCCTGTCCTGGGGAAAGAGGCTGGGCTTGTGGGGAAATGGAGGCATTCAGATCTGTGTTACTAGCCTTGGGGTCTCCAGTGTGCTCAAGGCTGTGACAGGCAGAGTCTGAGGAGCAAGACAGAATTCATGATTATGTCTTCCAAGATGCTGGAGCACATGTCTGCTTTCTGGATTTGGGACATTCATCACATTTCTTTTTGCCCTCAATGAGCTATGCCTTTGGCCTATGTCATATCCTTGAAATTAAATGATGATGATGGTGTGATGATGACAGTGTGGGGGTGATGACAGTGATATGATGGTGGTGGAGACAATGGTGATGGTGGTGGTGATGGTGGTGGAGATGTTGGTGTTGGAGATGACGATGGTGGAGACGATGATGGTAAGGGAGGATTTTGGTGATGATAGATAAGGATGATGATAATGGTGATGAAACAATAGCTGAAACCTGTGTGCTGACTTAATGTATGTGTCTCGATTCTGCCAAACACTTTAAATAGATCTCAGATTCTTTAGTCTTTTTGAGAGTAGTTTCCAGTAGATTCCTCTCTGGCATCACCCACAACTGCACAAGTGAGACTGCTGAGGCAGGCAGGGTGGCCTGACTTATCACAGCTAGTGAGCGCTGCCTGACCCTGGACCTCTGGGCAGCATAGGGAGAGGCTGGGGCAGTTTGTGCATTGTGGGAGCCCCCAGTGTGCATGGCCTTGCTCAACCTTCTCCTTTGACCTCCCTGACAGTGCTTGAACCTGTGCTTAAAGGGGGAAGAACCTGCACCATGGGATGAACTGAATATTATCCGTTGCTTGGGAGGAGGACGGAGGGTAATGGATTGGGCATAAGCATCTTTAGTGTCTAAGGCTCACCACAAGGGCTGAGCTGAGATGGAGGCTTAAGTTCTAATGGAGACAGGTAGGTTTTAAGAACAGGCGGGCCTGGATTTGTATTCAGCCTTTAGTCCCAGGTGACCCCAGTTGGATGAGATGAAGTCTTTGTCTTTCTTTGTCTTAGGATTCTGTGTCCTTGTCTGAAGAATAGGGACAGTGGTTCCTGCCCACAGAGCTGTCATGCCATGAAGCAAGCCCTTATATACCAGCTGGTGTTATTATTGTTTCTATGGTTATTGTAGAAGCTCAGCACCACTCAGGGGAAGGGCAGCCATCATCCCCTGAGCTCTGCTACCTGCCCGGTGCTCAACACAGTGATCCCTTCGCTCTTACAACAGTCATGAAGTGGAGCTCCCTGTGGGAGAGAGGGATTTCTAGGAGATAAAGGTGCTTTCTCAGGGTCATACCATTAATGAGGTGCTCAAGCTGGGATGTGGAACTCAGTCTGAGCTCCTGAGATGTCTTCCTCCTTCACCAGACCTGGCATTCCAGGTACCTGCCGGCCTTTCTGGCATAGAAAGTGCTGAGTGCTGGGCTGTCTTGTAGCCTGGAGCATCTGGAAGGAGGTCAGACCCAGGCCAGACCTGTGGCTTCCTGCTGCAATCTACCTCAGTGCGGCCACCACTTCTGAGGCCAGAGACTGTGAGCTACAGGCAGCAGTGTGGACCTTGCTCAACTTCTCATGTGGCGGGGCTTAGGGATCTGAGGAGACCGAGGAAGTGACTTCTATGCTCAACCTCTGCCATGACTGCGAAGTGCCACATGGAGGGCAGGGCAGGGGCCTCTGTGGAGAAGGGCAGCTACCCGTACCATTCCGAGGTAGACAACACTATGTGACAGGCACGCGATACTTCATTAAATCCTTACCGTGACCCCATAAGGTGGGTGGCATCATCTTTCTCTTTAGAGCAGGAAGTGGAAGTCAAGACCAAGGTCACCCTGTTGCCGATAATACAGCTAGGACTTGAACCCAGGTCGCTCTGACTCTTAGCTGCAGTGTGCTGGGCTTTGGGAACACGGTGATGCTTCTCTGCAGCTCTCTGAAAGAACTGCTCTGGGGTGCTGAGAGTTTTGGGGACTGGACTCTTCAGCTTGCCATGGTGCTGGGCGCAGGGTGAGTGTGGTGGGCCCTTCCCTGACCCCAGGCATGCTCATGCCGGTGAGCCGAGCGCATCGCTGCTCTGCAGGCACCCTGAAACTTCTGGGAGACCTGGCTGCAGATTCCCTGGACCAGGCAGCAGTGCAGGAAGCAGTGTTCATGAAGCCGCTGCGCCCCCTGCAGGCTCCGAATGGAGGCGTACCTACCTGCGGCACTACGAGGTTTTTGTTTTAGTAATTTTTTTTTCTTTTTATTGAAGTAGTATAAACATTAATAAAAGCAACTGATACAAAGAATACAGCTCGATGGATTACCACAGAGTGAAATTAGCTGGGAAAGCAGTACTTAGATCAAGAAATGGGGCAGTGGTCCCTCTGTATCTATGGGGCATGGAGGTGGCTCTGGGATCCGCATGGATGGCAAGATCTGCAGATGCACAAGTCCCTTCTGTCAGAGAGTGAGGTCTGTGCATTTAACCTACCCAAATTTCCTTGCAAATAAGACCGAGTCAGAAAATAATCAGGTTTGAAAACTAGAGATCAAAAATGTCAGCCCCAATCAGTCTATCCTTGCCTTACCTGCCATCACTATTCTCTTGCTCAGTGGCTGCTCTCCTAAGACAGTATTACAAGTGCTGGGAGCCAGCACCTCTCCAGCACCTGCTCTTAGTTTTGTGTGTTTTGAATGAACTTCCTGTACATGGATTCACCAATATTGCGCATCTTTTTCTGTCTGGATTCTTTTGCCCACAAGAAATGTGTATGTATATGTACACAGAACATGGTGGCACTATTAGTAATGGCTCAAGTGTCTGCAGATGCAAGGGTGGGTAATACATCATGGTCTGTTTATGCAGTGGGATTCTTATGGCAATGTGGCAGATTAAAAACTGTCATGCATCCTGTGCTCACCGAGTTTTGTGTAGTGTTCTTCTGCCTTTTAAGTGCATCTGAGAACTTGCCCAGGCAGCTGTGAGTGAGCTGGATCTTGAGGTAGCTTCTCCAGAATGTCCTCATGCTGCCATGAGGATCCAGCAAGGGCCAATCCTGGAGTCTGTGTCCTGTGATGCCTCTAAACTGTTAACTTCTTTAATTCGGTTGTTCCCAGGCCCAACTGCAATTAGAACTACTCAGTTCTAATTTTGAAAAACATAAAAACATGCAACAAGGACCAACACACAAGCATGTCCTGACCCCAGGAAGGTTATAGATGATACTATCAGGCTCCACCAAGCACCTCTGGGTACTAGTACTTCGTCTAGCTTCCCTGTTGTGTAGCCAGGGTTGCAAACTACGAAGTGTGGTTCTCTGGCTTGCAATATAAGCGGTGCCTGGGAACTTGTTGGAAGCACAAATTTTTGGGCCCCATCCCAGGCCAGCTGACTCTGGGCTGGAGCCTGGGCATCTGTCTCAACAGCCCCCTCCAAGGACACCGATGCATGCACACAGTCTGAGAACCCCTGACAGCCCCGTCACTCTCTGAAAATGCTGGGAGCAGGTGTTCAGCAAGTACTGGGCTGTGACTAGATAACTATGCCTTCCATTTGTAACTGCAGCCTTTCATGCCCACTTATTTAATGAACAGTCACTTAATACTTCCTCCTTGGGAAGCCTTGTGCTGTGTGGTTGCTCAGCCAGGTGTAACCATGTGGAGTGCAGCTGAATGATGAAGGAAAGAGACTGACACATGAGGGCAATTACAAACTGACCTGGACACAAGCAAAGCAAAGTACATGGTGCTAAGAGAGATCCTTGGGGTGGGAAGTCCCAGGCAGGTCCTTCCTTAAGGCTGTTATCTTTGAGCTGTGACCTGAAGATGAAAAGGATGAAATAGAGAGAAAAATGGGACAGGAAACATGTTAAGCACAGGCTGCATAGCACCTGCAAGGGTCCAATGGCTAGAAGGACACACCTATGCTTTTTTGATCTAATGGGTGACTCATTTGGATGAAATGATGTTTACCTTGTCCCACTACATCATCAAAGTCAGATAGGGACTTGACCCTTCTGACCTTCAAGCAGTGACTCTTAAGGTAGGGAAAATCTGATCTTGATTTTCTTCATCTTCATTGTGGGATCCTATTCACTTCTTTTGACCCTTGGTTATGGATCAGGGGTTGGAAAACTATGGCCCATGGGTCTTATCTGGCCCACTGCCTGTTTTTGTCAGTAAAATTTTATTGGGATGCAGCCATGGTCATTTGGCAGAATTAAGTAGAGATGACAGAGACTGTACATCCCTGCACAGATGATGTGTATCAGTCCCTGGCTTAGATAGTTCTTAAATTTCAGATCCTTAAGTCTTGACTCTCACTGATTTTCTTTCTTGAGACAATCTTTCCCCTTCCTCTGCATGTTTGCTCTCCCTGTGAAAAAACACCTGAGATCTGAGGTGTTGTTACTTACAGGTACAAGGTGGAGCATCTCTTATCCAAAATACCTTAGACCAGAAGTGTTTTAAATTCAGGATGGTTTCAGATTTTGCATTGTTATAAATATAAATAAATATAGATATATATATAGTCTACTTATTTATTTCAGGAATAGAACCCAAGTTTGAATACAAAATTCATTTATGTTTCACCCAATTTTATACATTTTTGGGTGGTTGGATTTTGACTGCAATCTGTCATGTAAGGTCAGGTGTGAAATTTTTCACTTGTGGCATTACGTCAATGCCCCAAAAGTTTTGTGCCTTAGAGCATATCAGGTTTTGGATGTTTTAAATTAGAATTCTCAACTTGTAAAAAGAATCAGCTTTCACCTTGAGGCACAACAACAACAATAACAACAACAACAAACCAAACTAAACTAAACCAAACTCCCTGCTTTCATCAGCCTGGCCAAACTTTGCCATGTCCCCACCCTACTGGTTTTCTGTGCTGCTGATTGATGGAATGGGGTATTTTCCAGGCACACCCAGGCCAGGCAGATATAATAAGAGCTGAAAGTGAATGACAATATGGATCTGTCCAAGATTGATGGAGCAGCCTGGGTTTTTCCTCAGTGAGGCCAAGCTGAGTGTTGAGGCAGCAATATGTGTGCCTACTCTGCTCATTAAAGTTTAATGTTTGAAAACTTCTTCATCACCCCCATCAGAGATCCCAAACGCACAAGGTAACCACACTAGAGACTGATTAAATCTCTGTTTTTTGTACAGGAGTTTGAAGGAAGCTGTTTCTGCAGTGGTAGCCAAAATATGAAATTAATCACCTTGTCTCATTTGTAGCTGTTCCAAAGCAGACAATGGAAGAGGAAAGAAGAAATGCAAAACAAAAAGGGGAGGAAATAAAGGAATTTCAGTGAGGTGGAGATAAATAGCCCTCTCATGAGGCTTTGTGAAGATTTGTGAGGTGATTTATTTCATAACGGAGCTGGCAGTGGGGCCCTGATTCAGTGACAGTGTGTTCTTTCCTCCTTTATCCTTGGTTATGTGCTGTGGTGTCCTGAGGCTGGGGGATGAGTCCCTGTCAGAGCTCCAGGAAGAAGCTGAGTCGAAACTCTTAATATGCATTCCTCCCAGATGGCAAACCTTGTCCTCATCCAAATGCCTTACTCCCAAAGTACAGACACTGGGATTCCAGTCTTGCCTCTAGAATCTCTAGACTGTGTGTCCTGGAGTCTAATGCCAGGGCTGGGCGTCAAAGGAATGTTGTTCGACCAACACTCATGAGTTGGGGGAGGAGCAAGACTGCTAAAGCTGGCTGTATCATGTCTTTCTTTTACACATGCACAGAATTTGGCAATAATGAGTTTCTTTGGGGGCAAGAGGGCTCTTGGGTAGGGGCCCCCGGTCTGAGTCTAAGTTCTTGCTGGGGCTGCGTATGGAAGAGTAGAAGGCAAGGCTGTGGTGCACTAGTTGGGCATGGAGTGGAGAGAAGGTCTTGACTATGCACCTCCTTCTTCCCAGGGTGTCTTAGAGGTGAGTTGGGGCCTGTGGGGTGATGGGGCAGAGCACATCTGCTTGGTAGTGGGTAGACACAGGTGGATTGGCTCTATGGGTTTGGACTGGCGCTGTGGGGTTACCGAAGAACACTTATGGGTGGTAGAAAGATCAAGGTGAAAACTAACCATCTGGTCCATTTGGAATCAGATGCCCAAGGGCTTTCCCAGGCTCGGCATCTGGGGTAGGAAGTTGAGGGCTCTTCAGAAATGAAAATGGTGGGCCAAGGTGCTTTAAAGCCCCAATAGCAAATATGTTCCTAAAATGATGCCTTCTTCATCCCTTATCATTGTGCTCCTGGTCCATTTTTTGTTGCTTTCACTAAACACCTGGGGCTGGGTGATTTATGAAGAGTGGAAGTTTATGCAGCTTATGATCCTGGAGGCTGGTGAGCCCACGAGTACAGTGCCACATCTGGTGAGGCTTCCTGCTGCATTGTGCCAGAAACGCAGGAGGCAAGGGGACCATGAGGAAGAGGGAGATCACAGGGGCAGCCTGGCTTTGTAACTGCCCACTCCCTTGAGGACCAGCCCACTTCTGCAAAAAAGGGCCTTCATCCCTCTTAATGACCTATCATCTCACACAGGGCCACTTCCCAAGACCATCCTGGTTGCCATCAAGTTCCAACCAGAGTTTTGGAGGGGATCAACTATAGTCCGCCAAGGAGGCGCCAAACCTGTGTCTTTTAGCTTCTTTACTGTGTTCTTGCCTGTTCTCTTTCCCTGTTTGGACATGTTTGGGCCCTGTTCACCATTTGGTATTGTTTCAAGTGTCCCCGCTTTAAGAGAGCCTTCCCCTATCAGAGTGGCCTCTTGGATCTCACCTCATCCATTTCTTTCATCCTGGGTGTCACAGCTTGTCATGATCCTGTTTACTCATTTGCTGTCATGTTTATTGGGCAGAAGCAGACCTCTCATGTTCACAGTCAGGGACTGCAGAGGGGCAGAGCAGATAGTAAACATGAGAGGAGCAGGGGATGCTTTTGGGGTGCAGAGGGCCCTTGCTTGGAATTACTGCATTACTAGAGAGTTTGGTTGTTATCACATCTTTACTTGTAGTTGGTTGCTCTATTCTGTGGTGAGATTCATTTCTAGTTAGAGATCATTTTCAATTAAAAAGTGCATAAACCACAACCAAAGCACTAATACATTTTTGCTTAGTAGAAAGACCCAGATCATGGATTTTATCATTTGCCACCATTGATTTTCCATGAGTAATAATTACATTTTATACACAACATCTGCACTAAGTGATATTTATATCAGTAATTATCCAGAGAAACTTTTAATGTTAAATTTTTTTTCCAGGGAGGGGAATGTTAAGTAAATTGAATTTTTTACTTTTGCCATCATTTTTTATCTAGACAATGTTCTTTCTCATATGAAATAATAATTTAGCAATCAGAGTCTGAAATCGTTTTATAAATGAAGTTTGAATTGACATTTCCACCAGCTGGGATGGTAATTTTCAGCCTTTGCCAGGGTTGGTGAATTTAGATCCACTCTTGAAATTTATTCTGCTATTATTATCTTTGAAATTCTTTGGTTTTTTTTTTTTTTTTCCTCCTGCGATGACACGGGCTTGTCCATGCTGGATTTTACCCTGGCTGTGAAGTTCTCCACAGATCACCTGGCCTTTTAGCTTGGCATTCAAGGCCTCTCACCACTGACCTATCTTCTTTGGGTTCTGATGTGCTTGTTGATCCTTGACTCCAAACTCACTGTTCAAAGGTGACTATGGAAGATTCCTTGCTACTGTCCTAGAGTTTGCAATCTAGATGGGAAGAGAGGCAATAAAGCAGCACAGTTATGCAAGAGGCCATTTACATGTTCCGATTAATTGTCCTCTGGAAAAACAGAGGGGTTTCTGTGGTCCGAGTACATATCCCAGAAGTTGACCTATTGGAAACTACCCTGCTAATTCATATGTTAATGCTATTTGGAGGTGGAGCTCTGGGGAGGTTATGGGGTGGGGCCCCGTGAAGGCATTAGTGGCTTTACATGGAGGGGAAGAGAGCAAGCTGTCACCTGTGCTCTGTGGCACCCTGTGTTGCCCTCTGCCATGTTATAATGAGCAAGAAGCCCTCACCAGAGGCCCAGCAGATGTCCTATGACTTCCCATCTTGCAGAAGCTCCACGAGCTACTTCGGTTCTGAGTCAAATAAACTTCTGTTTTTACAGGTTACCTTGTTTCAGGTGCAGCCTGAGACAGTGATGGAGTGGAAGGGTGGGGAAGGTGCTGTGGACAGTGTGGTACTGGCACAGTCCCTCTGAGGAGGCCGCATTAGAACCGGATCTGACAGGTGAGGGACAGCCTGCCATGGAGAGACAGGGAGGGCGTACCCATAAGAGGGCACAGCATAAGGAAAGGCTGAGGTGGGGCAGTTGCCATTCTTGAGGCCCAGGGAGAAGCCTGGAGGAGCTGGAGTGGATGAGTGAGAAGAGGGGTGTCAGAGACCAGACCCTGCAAGATGCTGTAGGGCTCATTATGAGGGGATTCTTTCCAAGAGCTGAGCTGGGGGACCTTGAATTTGTGCTGAGGTGGGAGAGTGTTTGTCATTGTTGAGCTTGTGGATTTTGTGTCTCTGGGAGGTCACACTGGAGAGCAGAGGGCAGATGCAGCCATGGCACCAGGGAGGTAGAGCTGTCAATCAGGTGAGAAAGGACAGTGCCTTGGGATGTGCTACGAAATGGGTCATCACACATGCGACTTGATATCCTCTGGCTTCCCAGCAGACACTTGCTGACACGTGATCCCCACATATGCTGGGCACCATCCTGCCATCATATTTCCACCTTAGGTCCTTGTGCCCAAACACTGACTGCCCATCCTTGTCCCCACCTCTCACCACTCACGTGTCCTTTGGCTACTGTGGGTCTGCAGAGCCCTCTTCTGGGATGTGCCACTGCAGTGTCCTTGGGGTCACTATCTGTGGGAGACTTCTGGCAGTGTGAGAAGCTGCGGATTCCAGGGCTCAGGTCCCTGGATCCTCAGGGACAGGGTGCTGGCTCTGGCTATTGTGTTCCGTCTCCCACTTAGTCAGTTTCTTGTTTGTCTTCCGCTCTAGCTTTCAGCGTTCTCAGGTGACCAAGGCCCTGTTTCATATTTGCCATCCCTGATGCTGGGGTCACTGCTGTGCTTGTGAAAGGCACTCAGGCACTATCCTGTTCTACTCAGAAGAACAACCAGCCTCAGTGGTGCAGCTGGTCAGCCAGTCTGGCCCAGATAGCGTTGCCTGCTGCTGCCCACTGGCCTGAACTCTTCCTGCCTGGGTCCAAGGTTCCTCTTCTACTTGCCAATGCCCCCATTTTATAGATGGATAAACAGAGGCTTAGAGTGGCCAGATGCCTTCTCCAAGGCCCACTATTACCAAGTTAGACAACTCAAGCATGGGGTTCTCCTTCTCCAGCCCTACTCCCAGTGATATTCACCATTTCATACCTTCTCTCAGCGGGTGCTCCTTGTATGCCCCCTGCCTGTGATTCATCTGATGTCTCCTCCCTCCCTCTTCTCATCCTGAATTTGCCTGGACCTGCCCTTTGGGGAACAGGTCTGCTGTCTAGGGGATCAGCCCTTCACCTGTTTGCAGGCAGCTCTTAAGTGCTCCCAACACCTTCCCACTCTGCCACGGATGTGCCATGACCCAGTGTCCTTGTGCCCCTGATGACAGACACACCGTCCTCAGCCAGTGTCCCTCAGAGTGTGGACCCATCTGAGTGCTCCAGGTCTGGTCCCTCTAGCAACTGGTAGTGTCGCTTCTAATTCCATGAGCATTTTGGACAGTGGTGGTGACTCTTTTGTTACACAGTTATCCAGGGCTCGCTGGTCTCCCAAAAAGCAGCTTTGTCCTGGGGTTAGGAGCTGCATTTCAGATCATCATTTTTCTCCATTCTTTCCTGCATCATCCCCTAATTACAGAGGTAGCCTACAGTGGTGAGGAATGTGTGACTGGGAGAAGTGATGCCCCAGTGTGCCTCTTAATGACCAGTCATCATAATTTTAAATTTATTATTATGGTAATTACTGTTTTGCAGTTCCAGAGGTCAAACCCAGGGGTACGCTACCACTGAGTTATGTCACCTGCTAATTTTTATTTTTTATTTTGAGTCCAGGTGGGACTCAGACTTGCCATCCTCCTGTCTTTGCCTTCCTTAGTGCAGGGATTACAGGCATGAGCCACTGTTCCTGGCTTCATTTTAATTTATTATTTTACCATAATGGCTGTCAACATTCTGTGAGCCTTATAAAACACAGTCATCTGTGGTTTCCTGGTTTTCAGTGAATGAATAGCAGGTGAACTCTAGAGCCTCTTGTCGATGGGTGGGAGTTGGGGAAGGTGTGAAGAGGCTGGCCAATCCTGAGGAAGATGGCTCAACTCTTGGGGGAGGTCTGGGCTGGATGCAGAGCCCATCACATTTCTTACTGGCAAAATGAAGGCAGTAAAAGCATCTCCCTCCCCTGTTGCTCCAAATCTTCAGAACTCTGCTCCTCTTGTGTGTGGGTGTCACTCTGATTATTGTTGTCTTAGTCTGTTTGCTGCTGCTCCCACAAGATGCTGTGGTCTGGATCATTTCTAGAGAACACCAGTTTATTCCTCTTGGTTTTGGAAGGGACTGCATCTCATGGGGACCCTCCTGCTGTGCCCTGGTGAGCTGGAGGGTGCTACGTGGCAAGAGAGAAGGTGTGAGCGGATGTTTATAACAAGCTGCCATGTGGTAGGCAACCATCCTGCCCTTATGGCACCAATCTGTGTGTGAGGTGGAGTGCTCATGACATGGTCACCCCCAATACGCCCCTTTCCTGCCATCTCCATGACAAGTAAATTCAGTGCGAGAATTGGAGGGCATGTTGAAACCACAGCAATCATTCTCATGGTGGTTGTTACGGGACAGACAGACAGGACAGCAACTGCAGTTTGGAATAACCAGTGGGGTCAGTGGGTGGAAGCTGTGGGCACAAAACCAGGGGAGAGCAATCAGCAGGGGCTTCCTGAGGTAGGGGGCAGTGCACCTGAGATGGTGCAGAGAGGGCCCAGATGTGGGCAGAGAGATGGGAATGTCCGCAGGATGACCTCAGAAAAAGATGTACAGATGCCTTGTTGTCCTGCGGGATGTGAGCTGAAAGGAAAGTTACATGTGTGCCCTCCACACTGGTGTGTTGCAGGGGATGGGGCTTTCCTGGAGCTGGATGAGAAGCAGGTTGAAGAACACTTATCCTCAGCCCACCCGCGGGGCTTGGAGAGGCCCTGGCTGTCCAGTTCTGTCCACAGCTTGCTTGGTTCTCAGGTCTGGCTGGAGACCTGCCTTGTGCTGTTTCTGCTGTAGGTGGCAGCAGCAGCCCAACAAAGCTGGTCTCTGCAGGGCAGCTTGGGGAGGGACAACTATCAAGAGGGGAGCCTCGGGCCTCACAGGATCTTTAGTGCTGGGGCTGGGAGCTGGAGGGGCCGGAGGAGGCAGTAAGCTTGGAATTAGGTGAATTTTCTACTAAGCCCCAGCCTTTCTGCAGACACCGCAGAGACTGAGCTCCGGAGCCTGCCCTTGCAAGTCAGATCTCTATCAGATCTGGCTGTTCCCTGTCTTGGGACCCTGAGTAAAACTAGAAGAGGGAGGCCAGGGTGCAGATCATGAACCCTATTAACACTCTGAGAGAGCTGATTCCAGGAGCAACAGACTCCCCGCTACAGATGGAGTTCTGATCTTCCTTACAAGGATTGCTTTGATTTTTCTATTTAGAAGTGTCTGAAACCACACATGTCACCTAACATATTTTCTTTTCTTCCCTGGTACTTTGCAGGTGCCCTAGGGATATATTTAAGCTGCTTATCGGTCAAAAGTGTTACAGTCAAAAGTGACACAGTGGTTTAGGGCACAGATTCTGGTTCCACATGACTAGGGTGGAGCCTTGGTTCTGCAATTTACTGCTGTGTGGCCTCAGAGGAGAGGATTGGCCTCTTTGTGCTGTACTTTCCTTCTTGTGAAGAACCTTATGTATCTTTGCCCATATTTTTGTTCTTAGGGGAGGTTCCGAGAAGACCTTCAGTTTTGTGGACAGAATTGTACCAATGAGAAGTCATTCCAGCCCCCAGCTCCCTGCTCCCTCTCTCTTTTTATAACAGCTTTATTGAAAGGTTCACATCCTGTATAATTTACCTATTTAACATGTATAAGACAACCGCCTCAGTGTATTCACAGTTGTGCAACTTATCACTACCATCAATTTTAGGATGTTTTCATTGCCCCCGAGAAACCCCAGTACCTTTCAACTATCAAACCCCAATCCTCTGTGCAGCCCCTGGCACCCACTGACCTGTGTTCTGCCTTGGTGGATTAGCCTGTTGTGGACATTTCATGGGAATGGCCCCTTCCTCCTTTGCTGGGCTCAGCCTGCCCCTGCACCCCATCGCAGCAGGGGAGCTGGTTTACCATGGCCTTGGGGGATGGCATGGGTGTGTCTCCCAGCCCCGCTGTGGTCCAGGGAAGGGTCTTCCCAGGAGGAGGTGGAGAAGAGAACCTGTCAGCCAGGACTCCTTCACAACACACACAAGTGGCCTGGCTCCGGATTACCCATTTCAAATTCAATTTGTGGCTCTGCCAAGAGCAGCCATGTCCCTGGAGCATGTAACCCGATTACTGTCACCCTCCCTGGCCTGGAGTGCTTGGAGTGCACTGAGGGCTGCCTCTCCAGGACACACGGCTGCCAAACATAGGGCAGGCCTGCCAGGTGCCTCCTGGGCCTCGGGTGTCAGCTCTGCAAGGCTTACCCAGTCTGGTGCAGGCTCCTGGGTAACAGGATGCCCTAACACTTCTCTTTTGGCCACTGATAGAGTTTCCTGCTGCAGGGCCAGTGGTGTTGACAACTGGAACCAGACTCACTATCGGCCAGCACTATGACAGAAATGCTTCCCTCCACTGTGCTGGCTCTGGGGAATGCTTGAGTGCCCAGGCACCTCTTGTCCTTGTAGGACCCAGAACCTTGTCTGTTGTAATCAAGATGGAGGCCCTTGCATGACCCACTGCAAGCAAACCTGGCATAAACATGCAAGGACAGATACTATCATTTGCTGAACACCTGCTGGATGCCAGGCCTTTGGTGGGTATTAATGTGCATAATCCTTCTGCAGCTCAGCAAGTAAAGAACAGGGACAAGCCTCTCCTTCAGATGAGGGTGCCAGAGCTCAGGAGATCTGAGGACCCAGCTGCCTGGGGGTGGAGAGGCTGGAGCTTGGTGGTCTACCTTTAAGGGGAGTCTACACACAACCATGGAGATGCTCAGGATCATCCTGCTTACACCAGCTCCTATGTCTCATTATATGGAATGTCATCTTTCTGGACTTGAATTGCATGATAAAAGACTGTCTCACACTGTCCAGGGAGGGTGAGAGGGAAGAAAATACACTATACCACATCTTTGAAGCCCATAGCTTTGGGGGACTGCTTGGGGGTGCTGTGTGTGTGGTGTGTTCTCCCTGGAGTGCAACCTGTGGGGTGTCTGAGGACCTTTTCTTATCCTTTCTCCCTGATCTGACCTGTCTGGTTCCCAGATCTGTGTTCATGTCAGCTAAGGCAAATGCTGCCTCGATTGCAGGCCTGCTCCAGGAGTCCTGCACCTTGAGATCCCCCAGAATGAGGAGGAGTCCTATGCTGGCCTTGAGCCCACCTTGCCCTGGGCGCCTCCTCTGGGTGGCTGGTCAGCCAGACTTGCTTGCTGCAAAATGATTCAAGTCCCTGTCTCCCCTCGTGTGCTGGAACCTGCAGGTAGGGACTAGGTGACCCTTGTCTACTCCTTCCCGGCATCAGGAAGGTGTCTCCACCAGCCATGTGCTTGGGCTGTGTGGGACAGTGACACAGGTGTTGCCTGCAGGGCAGGGACCCTCATGGGTCCTCCGCTTACTCTCTTCCTGTCTCTGTCCTTCTCTCATTCAGTCTCTCTTCCCTTAGATCCTAAATCCCCTATCCTTTCTTGATCTTGTCCCAGCCATCCAAGTCTAGGTAAATAAAGCTAGGCCCAAGAAAAACAAACAAATTAGGAATGTCCCCAGTGCAAAATGAATATAAATAAGTGTGCAAAGACTTCTACTCACTCACTGATTGCTGGCACATTACTCCCAGGACGCACTGGTCTAGCTCAGCTCCGTGAACATTAATGATAAATTAAACCTATTAATCACCCCAGGCAGTGGGCCGGCCTGAGCATATGCGGGGAGGGTGGGCTGTGTGGAGATGGAGCAGCAAGCAGGGAACAGGGTATGGTGCAGCATACTGGGGTCACCTTGATTTCCAAACCTGCCTTCCTTAAGATGTGCCACTGCTCTCTGCTTGTTGGGTACGCCACTGCCTTCTGCTTGTTTGCTATGACAGTCCTCCTGGGAAGTGTGTCTAGACCCTTCCACAACCAAAGATCTTGTTTCCACACCTTCCCTGTGCATTAACCCTTCACCTGCCCCAACTTGGTGTCCATCTCAACTGCTCTTCCTTTGAGTCTTGACTCAGAAGCCCCTCTGGGAGACACTAGATCTCAAATTCTATTCCCCTCCTCGCCTCTTGGCCTTCTTTATATGGGGTCCCTGGCGTTCGGCTTCTTGAGTTTGAATCCTGACTCTGCCATTAACTGTGGGCAAAGTCTCTATGCCTCGGTTTCCTGATAGTCACAATGGGTTGGTGAGTACCTACTTCACAGGATTGCAGTGAGGACGAGGAGCGCAACTTTAGGTAAAATGTTAAGAATAATGCAGGGCACAGAATAGGTAATGTCAGTTACTGCCACCAGAACTATTATAACTACTGATCTTGTTGTATTTGCTGTTCTCTATGATCATAAAGGATCTTCTGTGTTGGTTGATTTTCTTCTGAAAGCTCCATGGGTTTGGAGATTTTCTTGGCTCTGTTCCCTCCAATTTCTCCACCCATGAGCCACACATGTGGGTGCTCAGTAAACTTGTGGTGGAGAAATGAATTAGGCATTGTGTGGGAATTGGGGAGGGTGCTCAATTTCCCGGTATGCTGAGATTGGCTGAGAGATCCCTGTTCTCTGCTTCTAGGGTGTGAAGACAGCATCTGTTGTGTATACAACTGTGTCCTCCCTAAAGATTCATCGAAGTCCTAACCCCCAGCACTTGTGAACATGACCTTATTTGGAAAGAACATCTTTGCAATTTAGTCAAGTGACAATGAGGCTATGCTGGAATAAGGCACGTCCTAATCCAAACACTGGTGTCCTTTTAGAAGAGGAAGTGTGGACACAGACAGACACATGTAGGGTGGATGCCAGGTGGAGAGAGTAGCAGACTTTCGAATGGTGTTCCCATAAATCAGTGAGTGGCATTGGCTGCTGGGGCCACTAGAAGCTGAAAGAGAGAAGGAAGGATTGCTTGCTGGAGATTTTAGAGGGAAAGTGACCCTGCGACACCTTGATTTCAGACTTCTGCCCTTCAGAACTATAAGGGCATGAGTGTATGCTGCTTTTGGCCATCTGGTTTGTAGCCATTTTTTCACAGCAGTTCTCAGAAGCCAAAAAAACATGGCCAAGGTGTCCCATCAAGGGTAGGAAAAGAGGTGGGAATCCTTGAGGACTATCCTCAGACCCACTGACGTGCTAGTTTTCTATTTCTGCAAACCATATTATACAAATACAGTAGCTTAATATGGCATGCATGTATGATCTCACAATTTCTGCAGGTTAGGAGTTATGCGTGGCTCAGCTGGGTCCCATGCTTCTGTGTCCCGTGGTCTACAATGAAGGTGTTGGCTAGGGCTGGGGTCTCATTTGAGGCTGCAGTTGGTAAGTCCTGTCCTTGTGGCTGTCACACTGAGAGTCCTGCTTCAGTGCTGGTTGCTGTTTGCAGGTAGGGATAAGTTACTTGTCATGTGAGTCTCCTCTCTCCCACATTTGCCTTGTCAAAGCCAGCAAGGGTGAGAGAGGGCCAGGCCCTCAGCCAGGTGGATTTGCCATGTTCTGTTCATCCAAAGCGAATCACAAGTCCCGTCCACCCTCAAGGAAAGGAGAGTGCACAGAGTCACCTCCAGAAGGAGGTACCACAGGCTGTCTCGGAGTGTGTCCCCGCAGTCAGGGTGCCAAAGCCTGGCACCAGCCACCTCGCTGCTCTCTGGTGGGATTAGGTTCCTTGTGGTCAAGCAGACCCAGAGGCATTTCCTATGGCAACCAGCATCCCATATCCTGCCACTGCATCTCTGGCTGTACAAACTTGACATCTAGGGGGCTCATCTAGAGCCATAGAGGCACTTGAGTTCCAGGGCCTTGGTGTTAGCTAGTCTGCTTGCTTTCTCATACTCTGTTCAGTCCTGCTTTGCCCCAGCTGTGTCTCATGTCCTGAGAATATGACATGATACAAAACTGGGTTGAGTTTCCACCCTCTAGGTCCAGCACGAGGTTTGACATGAAACAAGTGTGCACATTCCAGCACAGGACTGCCCACTGGGATTGTGCTCTGAGATCCAAGTATAGGTGCATAAAAGTGAGAAGTGTTGGGGCCTGACTTAGCCCTGGGCAATGAGGAGAGAGAAGCTGGTGAAGAGGGAAGTTGGAGAAGCCAAGTAGGTGACATCTAGGTGCCATGTCCTACAGCTGGACAGACCATGGCACCTCCTAGGAATGGAGAGAAAGCCTGTGTTCTTTCCATGCCCTGCATTTCCCCTCCTGCCCTAACTCAGTCAGTGGGCCGAGTGTATCCAAGATTGTGTCTGCAGTGTTTGGCACTCAACACACAGCTGTTGATTGAGGGGAAAAAAGAGAGTGAAGGGGAGGGTAACATGGGGTGGGCTGGAGGCCAGGTGTGCAGGCCTTGTTAGGTTCTGTGCCTTGTTCAGTGAGCAGCAGGGGCCCCTGGAAATTCTCCTCACTCTCGGTGGGGGGACATCATCAGCAAGCACGTTTAGTATCGGCCATGGATGATGGACTTGAGGGCAGATGGAGCAGGGGGAACCAGGGTGGGGGCCAGCCCAAGGGAGAGGGAAGGGCCAGGTGGGGATACATAGGGAAGTAGATGGACCCCAGGGCCGTTTGTGGAGGCCAAGTCACCAGGGCTCGGGGTGGATATGCAGGTGCCCTGGCTGGCTCCCAGGGGCTGCACTGCAGCCTGCAAGGTGATCTTGATAAAAGTGCTTTTCATTTAATCCCTTTGGTTTGAGCAGGTGGTTATGTGATGTCAGGGCATGAATGGTGGGTGTGATATCAGAGTGCTGAGTTTCCAAGCTCTGCTCCCTCCCCCAGAGTACATGGCCCACTAAGCCTTCTGACATTCTGTCACCTTCTCTGTCTGATGGGCCCATATCAGCTGCTTCTGAGGAAGCAGCAAAGACCCAGGGCAGTGACATGAGCAGAAGCACCCAGTGTAGGGCCTGGCACAGATCCTGTGCCATTGAACCTATTACCTGTTTGTCTAAACTCTCCATGCCTCCGTTTCTCCTGCTGGTGGGATCTGTGGTTCTACTGTGGAGTCAGAACAAACCATCCTAGAATCAGGTGCTCTAAGCAGCTGGCTGTACTGCTGCTCACATGGCAGCAGGTTCCTGAGTTTGGCTGATCTCAGCTGGCTCAGCGGGCAACTTGTCTATGACTGCAGATCTGTGGGTCATGGAGTAGTTCTGCTCCTCAGGCCTCTTGTCCTTCCAGGGTGGGTAGCACAGGCAGGGCTGTTGTGCAGAAGGGCAGGGGGAGAAGCAGAAGCATGTGGACCTGCTCCAGGCCTGGACTTGGAGCTAGCATACAGCCACTCCTACCTGGTGACATGGGTCAGAGTGAGTCATGTGGGAGATCCAGACCACAAGGTCGGGGAGGGTGAAGGTGCAAGGAAATTCAAGTGCAGGTATGAAGTTCATCCTGAGAGGTAGGCAACAACTGGGTCCTCCTCACTGATGGCTGGGGAGGCACTCTGCAAAGTTCCTAGCACTCAGCCTGGCACACGACAAGTAATCTCTGAAACCCTGCACCTTTGACCCCTGCAGCCAGATAACTCCTTGTGGCCAGGGCTATCCAGAACATTGTAGAACATTTAGCAGCCTCGTGGCCTCTACCCATTTGATACCACAATGCCCTTAATGGTGATACCAAAACACCTTCAGATATTGCCAAATGTCTCCTGGTTGGAACCACTGGGGTAAAGGTCTGTTGTTGTTGTTGTCTGAATCGCTGCATGTTGCATCATCCATATGACCATTATTATCCCTTTGCTGTTTTTTGGAAGCCATTCCTGGAAAAAGAGACCCTTTGGAAGAGCGTTGTGGTGTGGCACACACAGTTATGGAAAAGCAATGCAGTTGGTTTTCCCTAATTGCCTTTGGAGGAATTAGAAAGTTACAAAGTACTCAGCCCAAGCCCTGGCCGCTTGAGGGTGCCCTGGAAGAACAGACAGGCTGCTCCTGCCACAAGAAGCAGCAGTAGCTGCATTTTGAACAATGGTGTGGGCTGAACACAACTGTGTTGAGCCTTGGCTTGTGTTGTGGACCTGTGTGGAGTTAGGAGGAGAAGAGGCCTCTGTATCCCGGCTCTGTGTTCTCTCCGGAGAAGCTGGGACCTGCCACAGAGGCTTTCTTCCTCATTTTGTTCTTTGTGGGTCTTTCAGCATGAAAGCAACAGTGAACATGCTAATAGCTGTTGTTTATTCAACACCACACACTGCCAGGAACAATGGTAAGCACTTTGCCAACGTCATTATTTTCTGCTTCCCTCTCTGTCACACACATATATCACGAATCTTCAGTAACCTTGTGAGGTCAGTTCCAGTGTTATCCCCATTTTATAGGCAAAGAAGCTGAGGATGAGGGAGGTAAAGCAACCAGCCCAGAGCTGCACAGCTAGTAAGTAATGCAACCAAAATTTGAACCCATGTTGGTCTGATAGCAGCATTCACTGTCCTCTGCACCAGGTGATGCTTTGTCAAGGTGAATCTAGCCTATGTCCCCAAAGGTATCGACATTTCATGGTGGGGGAAACAGGAAAATTGAATCAAATTGTCACTCCACAACCATGCAGAGCACATCCTGAATGAAGTGTGTAAAGCACCAGGTATTAAAGTTTATGAGTCTATTAATCCACAGCTTTGGAGGAATTAAAGTTTCATATTGATGATAAACCTTCCCTAATAAAATATAAGGAAAGCAGGAATAAATCTCTGATTTCACAGGACCCCAAATTATTTAAACCATTGTGTACAGGATGGATGTGTGCAGGGCCATGTGGGGATGCATCTTGTTTGGTAGAAGGTGGTTTGGTGAAGTGGGTTTTGCTTCTGCTGAATGGTGGAGATAAAATGATGTACATGAGCTATTGATGTGGTGAGATCCCAGGGTCAGCATGGTGGGTGAGAGGCCTGAGTGCAGCATATGCTGGGCTGCTGGATGTGCTGGATCTAAGTGGTTTTGTCCCATAGTGAGAGGCCTTTCCTCTGGTACATCACTGCCCTGAGCTGTGGTAGTCAGTTTCCTGTCCTCTCCTCTTAATTTCTCATCTTCCTTAGGTGGGAAAGTATGTGCAGTGAGCTGTAGGCTGTTGCCTTAAAGCAGACCTGGATTATGATCTCGTCCTTGTCATTTAGGAGCTCTTTGACCTCAAGCAATTAGTTTAGTATCTGTGGATCGTTTTCATTTTTGTCTGTTTTAAATTTTGTTAGTAAAGCATTTGTTTGAGAACAGGTTTAGATTGACAGAAAAGTTGCTAAGATGGAGCAGTGCATTCCTGTCTGTCCTACCCCAGCTTCCTCTATTGTTAACATCTTCCATTACTGCAGTGCCTTTGTCAAAGGTGATGGGCCAGTAGCAAGGTGTTGGTATGAACTCTAGCTCATCCTTTATTAGGATTTCCTGAGTTCCTGCCTCATGCCCCCTCCCTGCTGCAGAATCCTCCCTGGGATGTCACACCACATCTAATCACCACGTCTCCCCTGCTCCTTGAGGCCATGATGGTTTCTCACCTCACACCTTCATAATTTTTAATGGCCTGGAGATTCTGGGGGAGGGTCTGTCAGGTCTCCTTGGTTGTTGTCCGTTTTGGGAAGAAGAGCACAGAAGAGAAGTCCTCTCTCATGCAGCAGATCCAGGGTCCACACTGTCAGTGTACTTGTCACAGTGGATGTTGACTTTGATCCGTCTAAGGTCATGATCCTCAGGTCCCTCTACTGCAAGGTCACTCTTTATGTACTATCTCTGCTGCTCATTCTTGCTCTTGGGGGCAGTTACTGTGTGCTGCTCACTCCTGAGGGGTATGTGAGGTTTTTGCTCCCCTTCCTCGATGGGGGAGAATCTACAAAAATTATGTAGAATTTTTCTGTATGGGATATTTGTCTATTTGCGCATTATTTATTCAACCATATATTTACATCAATATGAAACACAGGTGTTTATTATATGCTACATTATTTATTTTGTTGCTCAGATTGTTCTGGTTTCATGTGGGCCTTACTTTTTGGGTGGATTTTTTATAAGGCTTAAATGTGATAATCAGAGCTGGGAATAAGGCGAGGTAAGTGAATGGTCCAAAATTTAAGGAGTGTGCTAAAGAATACAGTAATCAAAATAAATAATGTATTAAGGCAATATTTAAAAAATCATAATGAAACAAATTTCACAATGAATAAAGTATTAACATTTTAAATCAGACAGGACTGATGTCTGTAGCTCCTTTAACCAGGTACCTGGTATTTAGTGTGAATTTTATAGATGGATGCTGTCAATTCATGTGGAAATACCAGTGTGTTAGTGACTTCTTGCCCAGTGAAAGAACCTGCCCCCACCCTGGTGGTTGAGAATATCAAGCACTACTTTATTTTCAGGTCTGCAGGACACCTGGTGGCGGGGAGTCCTGCTGGCATGACTAGGGTGTCTGAGGGCCAACTGGCTGCTGGCTGATTTTAGCTTTGATCTGCCCCAAGCCTCTCATCCTTGTCCAGGACAAGTGGGTTCACCTGGGTGTGTCCTCCTGGTGGTGACAGAGAGTGAGAGAAGTAGAAATGTACAAATCTTTCTGTGGTCCAGGCTCAGAGTGTGTTGTCTGTCTGCTGTCTCCTCCTGGACAAAGCAAGTCATTACGCAGGTAGAGTCCAGGGGAAGGGCAGGAAGACTTGCCTGTTCAACGAGGAGCTAACTTGTGAGGCAGAGGGCACAGGGCCGGAGAATCAGGGGCATTCATGCATCAGTCTGCCAGAGCCACGTCTGTTTTCCCACCTGCCTCTGGGAAGAAACTTCCCACGGGAATGATGACAGTAATGGAAATAAAGGAGAAGAGATGACTTTGTGGTGCCTCTCAGGGGTCCTGTGGTTGCTGTCAGCTCCATGAAGACATAGCAGTAGTTTTGGCACCTCTTTCTGCAGCAGTTGGCACTTTGGGGAGGCCTCAGTTATGGTGGTAGAGTGGTAGAGTGTCCCACCTCCCTGTCAGGGGTGGTGGGGTGGTGGGATCAAGTCCAAGGAAGAGAGTCAGTGCAGAATGCAGCCTGTAGACGTGGCTTAGCAGAGGTTCTTTGTTCCCCCAGGGGTCTTCTGTCTCACTGATCTCTTCCTTCAATGGAACTGGCTCCCTGGGCACTAAAATCAAATCAACAGCTCCTACCTTTGCAAAGCAGAGACTGCTTTAATTGAGATATTGGAAGATGTATTTCTTTAATTTCTGCATAATGGAAAATCTTTATGCTTGATCAATCCCGATCTGTTTGAAGCAGTCACTCTGTAAATGAAGTTCATCTAAGGTTATTCATGTTAAAAATCAATACTCAATAGTCTGGGGAAGTGTGGCAAGTTCTGCTGCATAAAGCTCTGTAAAGTATCCAGGCAGGGGGTTGGGGAGGTTGCTGCCTCCTGAAGATTGCTATCCATGCTGTTCAGCATTGAAAGATGTAAGGGGGCTGCTCCCAGCTCTCCTTGTGTGGCTGCTCAGGCTCAGTAGTGGACATGTTTCCACGCATTGTCAGTCTTAATCCTCACAACATCCCAGTGAAGTTGTCTATTAATATTTTCACTTTGATGATGAAGAAGTTGAGGTATAGGATTGTGTCACCAAACCAGTGATTGGCAGAATCAGAAGTTGAGCCCATGAGCTTTGCCACAATATCACTTCCCTCTCAGCTATTGATCGCGGTAGCTGCCACTAGTTGAGTGAGTGCTCCTGCACTGGCTGGGCATGATCAGCAAAGACCACTGAGTAAACCTGGAGGCCTTGTGAGTCCTGTACCTTGTTCTAAAACAGAGATGCTTCCCCTGTGAAGAGGAAATCAAGTTTGTATATGTGCTGCTGAAGTGAGCATGGAAGTCAAGTTTGATGTGAAACCAGATCAACTTATCACCCATCTCAGACTATCTTCCATCACTTCCTATTTCCCAATACCTTCCGCCTCCCATATCACTTCTAGTCTCCCAATACTTCTCGTTTCCCATATCACTTCCTGTTTCCCATCACTCTCTCATCCCTTCTTATCTCCCATTCCTTCTTTTCTCTAGGCCTTGGATAAGTCACCTGACCTCTCTGTGTTCTGGTTCCTGTATCGTTTAATATTTATAATTACACGTTTTTAGAGTAATAATATGAGAATTAAATATTATCATGTATGTGAATGACTTACTCAAGACAGTGATTTTTCATTTCTAGAGTAGACACTCAGAAAATCTTGATTTGTCCCTTGACTCTCCTCCCTGTGGTTCTTGTCCTCAGAAGTCTCCTAAGCAAGTTAAGGTATGGCAACGACTAGGAAACATTTTAGAAAACTACCAGTGGGTGCTACAGATACAGAAAACAAGATAAATATCATAGAAAAGATGCTCTGTAGTCTCCAGGAACAGAAGCCCACTCAGTCCCTGTCAAGCCAGAGGGCTTTGTTCAAAGGATATAGGTGCATCTCATACCAGGTTGCTGTGGCCTTGAGCTGGGATCAGGAGGCAGCTCCTGTCCCAGGCTGTGCTCCAGGGCCATGTGGCTGGCCATCCTGCTTCTGCCCAGGTGCTTCTTCTTGATGTGGCATGGCTTCTTCTGGCCACTCAACCTGTCCATAGCCAAGCTAGTGATGGCATCTCCAAATGGAACCTCTGCTTGGAGTCTGCAGAACTTTTCAGTTTGCCTTCCAAACTATTGGCTCAGTTTGTCAATATACTGATTCTGGAATCCAAGAAGACACAACCTGATTGGCCAGTCTCTGCACAGTTGTCTAACCCTGGTCCAGTCAGCTGTAAATGATAGTTCTACCTTTGCCAGGGGCTGTACTGGCTTAGTTTTCTAGGAGGTGCACCTAGGGAGATAATGCCTGCCATCTCCAATATGCTGGACTTTCTGCAAACTCGTGAAGGGAATGAGGTAAACCAGATCAGAGATAGATCAAGATGACTGTTCTTTCTTTGCCCACTTCCTCTACTTTCATAGAATAATTCAGACCCAAGGTCTTGAGGGCTGGGGAAGCAGTGCTGGGTTCCCTGCATTTGACTGCTACAGGCGTGGTGGCTTTTAATGGGAAGAGATTTCTCATGGATCCTCGGTGTTGATTTAAATTATTTGAGATTAATGTTAAACTTCGTATTATTTAAGCAGTTATTTAAAAAGTATGGACATAAACCTACCTATAAATACCTTATGCTTCTTGTTTTTATAGCGCTGCAAACAAGTTTGTAAATTAAATACAAACAGACCTACAAAACCCATGAAATCCAAATTGGCAACATTAATTTAATGTGACAGTTGATGTTCTTTCACTGAAACTCAGTCACTTCTTATAAAAGTGCTGACTTCACTTCAATGATTGCTAGAGGGGGAGCCCTTTTGAGTTTTAGGGGCCTGGATGAGTGTGTGTCCTGTGAGAACCCACTCTTCCTCCATTTTCCCTCTCCAAAGGGACTTTTTTTAACCTTTACCATTGACCTTTATCAGTGATATGCTAAGATTACCTCAGCTTTTTCCCACCAGCTCAGGACACCTCGGGTTTTACTGCTTGGGCTGAAGGACAACATGAACACAACTGCAAGTGCTCAGGTATCTAGCAGAACAAACTGTTCAATCAGGCGTATTGATGAGCTTTCTTGTCATTGGGACAAAAATACCTAACATCTGTAACTTACATGAGGAGAGGTTTATTTTGGCTCATGGTTTTCAAAGGCTTTGGCCCATGGCTGGCTGGCTCCAAGGCAGAAATGGTATGGTAAAAGGGCATGGGGGAGGAAAGCTGCTCAACCCATAGAAGGCAGTAAGGAGAGAGAGAGAGCGAGCAAGAGAACCAGAGCAAGAGAGCTGTCCCCTTCAAAGGCATGTCCTCAGGGATGCCTCTACTTCACCTGGACCCCACCTCCTAACAGCACATCCAGCTAGAAACCCTTTAGTGGATCAATCCACTGCTAAGTATTGTGCCCCCATGATTCAGTCACCTTCCAGAAGCTCCACTTTTGGACACTTGAGACTTAGGGGGGCATTTTATATCTAAATTATAGCACCAGATAACTCTGAAAACACATAGATTGATTTAGAATACATTTTTTTGAAGTTAACATTTAAAACAATTCTAAAAACTCACAGGAAACTCATAAACCCCCAGGGATATGTCCATGCTAGACGTTCCAGACAAGACTTGGATTAGTGGCTGGGAATTTAGCTCAGTGGTTAGAGTGCTTGCCTAGCAAGCAAGTGCAAGGCCTTGAGTTCTATCCCTGGCACCAAAAAAAAAAAAAAAAAAGCCTTGAATTAGTGGTTCAGGTTACCGGGTTCTCTAGAGGCCCCTGGGAAGGCTCCAGCTCTCTCTCTGTACCTACCTGTGAAGCACAAGTCTCACCCTGCACAGTGTGTCTGCTGTGGGGCATAGATGATGGAGGGTCTGACATTGCACTGAAAAATCACAAATTCAAGATGATGGCTACGGTGGCCTGAATTGGGACCTTCTCTCCCACTCCTCAATACCTCAGAATGTGACTGTATTTGAAGACAGAGCCTTTAAAGAGGTAATGAAGTTATCTTGATTGCATTTACTGTACTTTCACTTTGCAATGAGGTCATTGGGATGAGCCATAGTTCAGTCTGACCGATGTCTGTCTGAGAGGAGAGATTAGCACAGAGACACACACATAGGGACAGCCTCCTGAGGACACAGGGAGAATACACCTCTACAAGCTGAGGGAGAGAGGTCTCAAAGAAAACTGACCATGCTGATCTTGGTCTCAGACTTCTAGTTTCTAGAACCAGGAGGAATCTGCAGCTGGTATTATTGTTCACAGGCCCTGGGGCAGCAGTTTTATTGTCTGGCTTGTGAGCTGTGGTGTTCCCCTTTCTTATCCACCTCTCCACCAGGAGGCAGAGGATTGGAAGGAGGGAGGGCACAGGCCACAGAGATCCCTGGGCTGAAGCAGGCCCTTTGGCAGCACAGGGAGGGAGGGGCATTCTTCCATCTGGCCCTGCTGAACCCCACACAGCAAGTGGGTCCAGAGCCCTCAGCTCTACACCCATCCTGACTGGGGGTGAGACAGCTGGTCCTTCAGCACACTGCCCACGTGAGACTGGGCGGTCCTGGTACTTCATGAATGGTGCTGTTCACAGCTTAAAGGGTTGTGGTTGAGAAAGTGCCACCCTCCCGCTGCCAGCCTCCCAGGAAGCTGCAATGACACAGTCAAGGAAAACCTGTTTAAAGAAAGCTCAGTGTGTGATGGGTGCTTTCTGAGGGCTGAACAAGAGCCCTGCTTTCCTGCTGCCAGAGAATCATGCTGTGCACCCAGAAAAGCATACTGACCCCTGTTGGTCGGTGTCATAGGGAAGCACAGCCTAGAGCGTCTCTTCTCTCCTGTGTTAAATCGCTGCCCTCTCGGTCCTGCATTGTCCTTCATGATCTCTTTCACAATGCTCTGAGGAGGACCAGCCCAGTAAGTCACCTGAAAATGTCTGAGTTCCTTTCCTGACTGGAGAATTGCCCTGCCAGGGTGTCATGGGGGGGGGGGATCTGGAAGTTCAGGAGCCTTGCAGTGGGAGGTTTTAATGTCAGCAAAGTCTCTCCACACAAGTTTGCTTGCTTTCAGCGTCACCTTTTTGCTTTCTGGTACTTCTTATCCTCTCTGATACCTCAGAGCCTTTGCATGAAGTCCCACCTGCTGGCATGATCATTGCTCCTTTTCCTGGCTAATTCCTACTCATCACTCTGCCTTCTGCCCTTGCACCCCTTGCACCCTTCGCCTCATTTCTGGCCTCTCCTCCTACCCTACTGGGTGCATTTCTATCAAGTGCCATTCAGAGTTGTAATTTAAAGTCGTTTTTGTGATCATGTGATGAATGCTTAGCTTCCCCAACAAAGCTGACTATTTAGCAGAACAAGAAATTTGCCCTTGCTCAGTGCAGGTGCCCAGCATATTGGTCCTTAATCAGAGTGGGATTGAATGAGTAGAAAGAAGGCTGGGATCTCTCCAGTGAGGAGTAAGTCTCAGGGTGGCCCTAGGTTTGGCGTTATATTTGCAGGTCCAGGAACTTGGTCTCCTTACTTTCCCTCAGTTGAGCACGAATGAGGAAACCACATTATTAAACCACAGGACATTTATTACGTGGTTCCAAGAGTTTACCTGGACTGTTTTGCTTGTTCTACGTAACTCTGCGAGGCGGGTGCTGTGGTACTCTCATGTTACAGTGGAGGAAATGGGCAAAGAGAGAGTGAGTGGCTTACTCAAGGGGACACAGGATGGGTGGAGCTCACATGCACTTGGATAGTGCACCCCCAGAGCCTATGCTCAGCACAGCAGTTCACTCTCGCACAGCCCCACATGATGCATACACCAAACAACAACTTTATGAATGTTCATTTACAAGCCTCCTTAGCTACTCAGGCCCCAGTCTCAGTAGATTTGCATGTCTCTTTGCCCTGATGTACATGTGTTGATTTTATAATTACACTTTCAGGAGGAAGCTTGGTTGGTTTCCCCATTCCCTGGCAGCAACCCTAAATGACAAAACTGCTTCTATTTCCTTTTAAGATGCTCAGAGAGGCTGGGTAACTTTCTCTTGGGCATACAGGTAGTGGGACAGAGTGGGAAAACACAGATCTGTTCAATTGCAGAGTCTGCAGCTGTCACCCCTGCATTACCCATCTGTCCTGGAATGAGTCTATGCTTTGCAAAGTGCAGGGACAGGGTCTGATGTGGGCAGCAGGGTGGGGCTTCAGGAGCATGGGCTCCAGATAAGGCTGCTGGGTAGTTGGGGTGGGGGTCAGAGCCCTTGAGCCGTGTGGCCCTGGGGTCCTTGCCAGCCTCTCTGAACCTCCCTCCGGAAGCCTGGATGTGCTCCGTACTTCTCCCATCCCCTTGGCTGTGGCTTCTGCTGTGCTGGCTGGTTCTTGGGGTTCTTGGTGGACTTGAGGATTCCAGCCCATGTCATTATGTCCAGCTTGCCAATGGTGCAGACTTAAGACTAGCCTAATTCTGATCCCGTGTGGTTTTGGAACCGCTGCTGTTGCTGGGCAGTCAAGCCCTTTCTTCAGACCTGGGTCAGCTGACTCTGTCTTCTCGCTTCAAAGGGCCACAACCCTGTTGAACCAAATTGACTGAGAAAGGGAGAGGAATGATCCCCAAATCAAGAGGATAGAGGTGGGTGAGGCCAGGAATGTTTCCTCAGCACTCATATTGCTATCATCATCATTATTGCTATTGTCATTATTATCATCGTTGTCCCTTGGGTCCCTGGCATGATCATGTGGCCATGTGAGTATGGAAGAGATGACTCATTGTTCACCAGACCTGCCTCCACTTTGCTTGTCCAAAGCTGGGTGACAGTGCTTTTGCTCATAGTCTCCTGGCTGGAACCCTGTCCTAGGACCATGGAAACCTGTGGAGAGAACTAGAGTAAAGCTCCCAGAGTCTTCCCCACAGTGCCCTCCATGCTCTACTCTGCTGCAGGGTCAAAGCAGGTGAGCATGGTGCTCTCTGGCCCCATGCTGAGGCCAGAGAGGGAGGGGAAAACAGGAAACAGAGCACAGGTCCCTGAGTAGTTGCTGGATGAGTACTCCTACCTGGTTCAGAAAGGTCGTTTGGGATTTTATACGAATGATTTTTTATTATTTGAGATACTCTGTGGGTAAGGTATGTTTGTTGTAGCAGGTGATATAGCCACTAACCCATGCACAGCATTGTCCCTTCTGGTCTTGTCCCAGTGCTGGTGGGGCAGGGTCAGAGTGACCCTCAGACCTGTGTCTGAGCAGCAGGTGGGAAACAAGAGGGCTGTGGGAGCATTGGGACCATTCAGTCTCTCCTGACCCTCCTGGAGCCTGCACTGTGCACCCAAGGGAACCAAGTGAGGTCTCCAAGTGATAACCCATCATATGGGTCTTTGAGTTTTGTCTTTGATGTCCCAGGTAACTGAATGGGGTGCTCCAAGAAAACATTAGGTAAGGCTTTAATTATAAAATACGGTGGCTCCCTGGAGTGTGTGAACAGTGACTGCTACCTTTATGAGAATCTTTATTCCCTAGAATTGCCTGTCAGGACATTGGAACAGCCCCGTGGAGTATCTCATGGCACCCTCATCGTCATTACCCACCGCTAATGGGTGCTGAGCTTCCATACACCTATTTACTGCATGAATTTAGTCATCCTGGAGGGCCGATTTCTGATTAAATGGATGATTTCAAGGTTTCTCCAAGCCGTCTCCATGCCGGGACCTCTACGTCGGTGTCTTGTCGTTCTCTTGCTGCTGATGTTGCATAAGTGTCAGTGAAGAAGGGCCACAGAGTTGTACCTGGGGCTAGGTTTCTGAAGCTATAGAATTGACAAGTTTTCCATGGGGAAGTGTGGGAGCTACAGATCCCTGGCCCCACCCCAGAGAATCTGATCTGTGGGTCTGGGGTGTGGAATGAGAGTTTTCTTTCTCTCTCTCTTTCTTTCTCTCTCTCCTTCCTTCCTGCCTGCCTTCCTGCCTGCTTTCCTTCCTCCCTTCCCTCCTTCCTTCCTTCCTTCCTTCCTTCCTTCCTTCCT
>PVJO010013487.1:0-51621 GCA_004026905.1 Hystrix cristata
CTCTTTGTCCTTATTTACAGTTATGGTCTCTTATATCAGAGAAACAATTTCTGCTGCCTTAATTTTAAAAAGCATCAGTATCTCTGTAGTGCCTGAACAAACCCCTCCTTAAATAACCATCACAACAGCATTAAAATCAGCTATTCTCACCTTTATTTGGTAAAGAAAGTAACATTTTAGACTTGCAGCTAGTAAAAGGCAAACCTAGTTCTAGAACCAAGATCCCAAACTTTCTAGTACATTCATACAATTCATGTATGTTTTCATTAATTAAACAACTTGCAGTATTTTTCATGGTCTTCATACATAAATCACAAGATATAAAGTCAAACATAAATTTTATGCTTTATAAAGTAAGATTTGTAAAACTTGCAAAAGTGAAAATATTTTGGCACAAGTCTGTAATTATTAGTTCCAAAAAGGTGTAAAGACAAACTTACAGGTAGGAATTACTGAGAATCCAAACAGAGCCTACAACAAGCATATGAAAAACATTACTTTAAATTAAAATCTGGTTTCAAAATTTTCTCTAAAAAATTGAGAGCTAACTTCCTATACAGCCTGGTCTTTCATAAAATGAGTTTAATAAGGATTTAAAATTATAGCCAGGTGTGGTGGTGCAGGCCTGTAATCCCAGCACTTGGGTGGCTGAGGCAGGAGGTTTGCTGCGAATTCCAGGGCAGCCTGGGCTACACAGGAGTTCAAGGTCAGCCCGAAGGACATAGTGAGACCTTGTCTCAAAAAAACAAAAACAAAGAAACAAAATACTCCAAGAATTTGAAATTAAGAATATGTTCTAGTTACAAAGGCTTTAGATTTTATACACAAAGAAATTCAAAATACAAAGATACAATAGAATGTATATGTTAATGAACAGATTTTACAATACAAATATATTAAAAACATACACATTATATGGGTATTTCTTTTAAATAATGTAACAGGATGCACTTCAATTTATATATAAAAACGCTAGATCTGAAGGAATACATGTAATCTAATCATTACAGAGTTAAAAATTAATGTTCATTATATAAATGAATTATTAAAGAAACCTTACCAATATTTTTGATGTATAAGCACAATTCACAGAAATTCCTGTCACAAGATAAGACAAAATATTTGGTGGAATAGCTTCTGGTTCAGGAACCTTTTTATAATGTTTTTCATTTACATAAGCTTGGACAACTGTCATTCTGTTCATTGTCAATGTTCCTGTCTTATCTGAACAAATAGCTGTAGCATTTCCCATGGTTTCACAAGCATCCAGATGTCTTACTAAGTTATTATCTTTCATCATTTTCTACAGTGACCAAAACAAAATGAAACAAAAAACTGGAGTTAAGGTACATAGAAAACCAATCACCTGATTACATTACAGTAAAATGGTATAATCAGAATTAAACCTTCCTGTCTTAAAGTACTGATTTAATGCTGGAAAAATTTTAGCATATTTAACCTATTCAAATAAGTTAAAGAGAGTTCTAACTTTTTTGTGGCTTCACTTCACTGACTAACATAATGTAATAAATGAATACATATATCTGTGTCTATATACAAAATTACATTGCTTATATTCCTCCAACAGTCTCAGGCAATTGTCCTCACATCATAGTAACAGTAATAGCCTGTACCACAAGTGCAGTGACACTTAATAGTAGTGTAAGATAAAGGACTAAGTATGCCATTAAATAGAAAATAAAATTCCTTTAGTAATTTTCAAGGAAAAAGTAGCTTTAATCAGATAGAAGAGCAAGCCTGTGAACATGTAGTTGCTTTTTTTCTTCTTAAAAACTGTAACAGACTGAATTAACACACCACAGCCATGGCTGGATCATTTTTATCTATCCCATATGCCAGTAGATTTGATATTTTCATCTTCAGGACCAAAATATTTCTTACCACTTTCTCTCATTTACAACTAAAAGAGATCATTTTTAAAAAATGAGGAGATTTCACAAAGGGTATTTAAGTTAAAATACATTATGAGTAATTCTTAATACATATGTAGAATGGGTTATAAACTAGAGTTCTTCTACAAAGTTTCTTTTTCTCCTGTGACAACTAATATGCAATATAGCGTAAAAAACCAGCTCCCTGAAGAAATAAATATGAGGACGTTGTCAGATCAAATTTTTGCTTCTAGGTATGGCTTTGACACAAAGAATGGAAGGAAAGTATTTATGATTCTCAAAATTAATTTATCTTCTGCACTCTACTAAGGCTGAGGTGCAACAATAGGCAATGACAGAAAAACACCAAAACAATGTATGTTCCCATTCATTTTCTAGTCAAGGAATACAAATCATTGTGTCTGTACATTTCTGATCAATTGAGAAATTAATGTCATTCATAATTTCAAGATAAACTAATAACAGTATTGGTAAAATGACTCAACAGTGTGTGTAAAACTTGTATTTACCCCAGTTATTTCTAAGTATTTTGATACAACGAAAAAAGACAAGTAGATGGTTTCAATGTATTTTATCATTACTCTGATACATTTACCCTTTTATTTTTTAAACAAAAGCTTTAAATGCCTGGGAAGAAAGTAAACTCATACAGTAAGCAAAAAACATTATTGTGACAGGCCTACTGTAAAGCACTTTACTGAAAATCAGTGAGGTAGTGCAGAAACTATGCTTAATTATATTTCTCACTATAAACAATGTTATTTAAGGAGAACTGCTAATTAACATTTCAAAATTCATAAGGCCACCACTCTTCCATTAAGTATATGCTGCACCTGTAAAACCATCTTGGAAGAAAGATCAAGCTGGATGCCTGAAAATCAGCTGAGGCTTTAAACACAGTGTTATCTACTTGATTATCTCCTACTGACCTTGACTGAATAAGCCAGTGAGATGGTGACTGCAAGCGGAAGACCCTCTGGGACTGCAACCACTAAAACCGTAACTCCAATAATGAAGAACTTCACAAAATACTGTATGTAAATCGGTGTGCACTCAGCGAGCCACGGTCGCTTCTGAACCCAGAAGGTATCAATTACAAAATATAACACCAGAATGATAACTGTGATGGCAGACATCAGCAGACCTTTCAGGAGAGGAAAAAAAAGAGAGAAATGCAATTATGTAAGTATCTCACACACTGTCCATCGCCAATTACATATTAGCCTCTGTAAACTATTAAAACTGGTTCCATATTTAATTGTCTGAGAACTTTTTGTACCTGATTAGTGGACACTGTCAAATTAAATTTTTGCTTCTATGTATAGCTTTAACCCAAAGAAGTGGGAGAAAAGTATTTATTATTCTCAAAATTAATTTATCTTCTGCATTCCACTAATGCTGAGATTAAGTAACAGGCAATGACAGAGAAATACAAAAAGCTTAGTATAAACTGGTGCTCTATGTTCAACAGGTAACTTGCCTAATGCTGGAAGAGAAGCTAGTAAAAATGCTCGGAATTGAATACTCAACCCCATGTTTAAAATGTGCGCGCACACACACGCACACATGTGCACACAACTGTATTATCTGAATTGACTCTCTCAGGGGTCAATGCTACAATGTGGCCACATTAGTACAAGAGCAAATATTTGTTATCAGATAATGAGGTTACCGAGGAGAGAAGCAAAAACTCCCAACACACTCCTGGAAATGGTAGAATGATGCAATTTAAGTGATTTTAATAATTATGCTGATTTATCCGCACAGTGTTCTTTCAAAAAGGTGATAATGCTGGGGGTATGCTCTGCTTTTTTTCCCCTAAGGAGTGGTTCTATTAACAGGTGTCTGTCTTCTAGTGACATTTAGAAAAACAGAAATAATTATTTTTCACAGATAGTTACCAAAAGGATGAGCAAAATATGTAGTAAAATTTCTTTTTATAATTGGATAATCTGTACTGAATAAACCCACAGTAAACCTTTGTTCTCTACTACTCCAGAAATTCAGAGAAATTTAGAGGGACTGGCCTGGTAAAATGGGCAAATTCTGACCTGACCACTTAATAGCTGGCTGACATAGGATAGCTCTCTTTACCTAACACAAAGGTAACACCCCCAAAAGAGCCAAGTACATTATAGATACAAGTATTTTTAACTCCCCTTATACTGACAGAGCAGTAATTTCTAGACTTAACTGTGTCAAAAAGACACTTTTTAAAGTGAAGAATGTGCTTATTTTCAAGCAAAGCACCTTATTTTCTGCTATGTATCATACCTGCTTTGCCAATCTGAACAGCCAGTTTTGTTAGTTTCCCTTGTAAAACAGATTTTTCCTTTTTTGGCAAATTTGCTTTCTTTTTGTCTTTCTCATCACCATCTCCACCATCTTCACTCTTTAATGGCTGCATTTCCATGGCTGCACCATCCTGAGCTTTTGCTACATTTAAGAGTAAATACAATGTTAAGGCACTTCAAAGGCACATATCATTATTAACATTTTGAAGCAATTTCTTAAAAATCCATTTCTTACAGACAACAGAAAAAGTATCAGCATTCAGTTGAGAGTATGAGAATTTGTGTGTGGGTTACACTTATCACTAAGATGTTAAGTTGTAAAACTGTGGCAGATGTGAGAATGTCATACTAGGTGATCAGAACAAGGTGTAAGAAGTACAGGGTCCTTAAACTAAGAAGCTAGGAGTACTAAATCATTTCTTTTATTGTATATCCTTCTCAGATAATTACGATCATAAATGTACAGTATCATGTATGACCATATGCATGTATTTACAGATTCCTAAACACATGCTGGATATGCAGCTCTGTGGTAGAATGCTTGCCCAGAACATGCAAAGCCTTGGGTTCAGTCCCAAGTTACCACCCTAACGAAAAAATCTTTATGAAGTATTTTGTTTCTCAATGCATTTTTGCATGTACTACATATAAAGTAACATTTCAAATATATTACAATATTTGAAATGGTTATGAGGAAAGGTACCTACCTAAACTTACTAGTACAAATCCTAATTAAAATCTTAACATTGTACAGATAGCATGACCTAGGCACCGGAAGGAAGAGAAGTTCATCCAAGTTAACAAACACTGTTGATGTTCCCTGCCACACGCATCCTAATTTTGGACAGAAACAGTACACAGCAGATCTATTTTTGGTTATAATGAAAACAAGCTAACTGCAGAATTTACCTTTGTTGCGATTCTCAATAGCTCCATCTTGTTTCTTATCTGTAGGAACAAAATGAGAATTAAAGCTTTCCAAAAGAAATGAATACAGCCCTGATAAATTATGCAAAGGTAGTTCACATTTCTATAACAGAATTGTTACACACACACAAACATTTGGCTTATAATGACCTTCTGTGTCAATCACTCCCTAGGTCTTAACCCGGGAGAATAATCCAAAATAACTTGGGGCATCTATTTGTATTTGATTTCTTCATAAGACTCTGTTCTTCTATAAGCTGTAATAAATCCAAATATGGTACAAGAGATTTTCAAACTAAATACAGACATTATCCTAAGAAAGTAGAAAAAGAAAAGGATAAAGAGGGAGGCAGTAACGTTATCAAAAGACAAAAGACAACAAGCACATAGGAAAGCTCTTGGTATAAAGGACAGGAAAGGCAAATTAGTAAAACTAGAATATACAGAGGCAGCATAAGCGAGTAAGACCATCAGTTGAGGCAATCCCGAGTCAACCTGGATTTGGAAAATACAGAAAGGTGAAAAGTCTGGGGCAAGAAAGTAACCAAGCAGGACATGGGTCTATTGCCCGAAGTAGGCAATGTATTAAAAATGACAAGAAGGAAGTGAACTATTCAGCCTATTTTCTTTCAACTTCTCTATCAAGGAGAACTATCTTCAGACTGGAAAATGTGGAACAAATATGGTCAGAAGGAACAGAAGCTAGGATAGATGAAGAGATAGTAAGAGAATATCCAGTCACTCGAGTTTGGAGAGACCAGATAACCACACTCCAAACTGTGGAGGGAACCGAGACAGATTACCCTGGACTGCTTTTTGAGTAGTTGCCAAAGCAGTCAAGAGAATAAAGAAGGGCTAATGGCCACAGAAGGAAAAATGTCCTGTTTTATGAAAAGAAAGGCAAAAAAAAAAGAGAAAAACAAAAGTTAGACAGTGAGTTAGCATTAATTCTTAGAAATATTCTGGACTGGATTAAGAAAAACAGTTGTACAAGACAGCAGGGGAAAAGGTGCTTATTAGAAATGATACTGTGGGGTCAACAAGAACAAAGCAGTAATGCAAGCTTCCTTTCCTTTTAAAACAGGAACTGATGACTTTAACTCCTATATATGACAGTGGAGTAGAGTGAAGATGATTTATCTGTCAGTTACTAATGCTCTGACCTGTACCAAGTTATACAACCTCCTTAAGCCTCACTTTATTCACCACTATAAAGAATCACAGTCTGTCCCTCACACGGCTAGGAGAATCAATGAAATGGAGCACACAAGTCACTTCATAATCATTATTACTGGTGGCTGAGCTGCACTCTCCTCAGCCTCCAGACTACGGAAGATCACTGAGGGCTGCCTCGAGGAGCAGATTAGGAGAACCTAACATGTGGGGCTTGCCACTCTCATTTGCAGCCAAACTTTTCAAATACAGTTTTGAGTGCAATAAGGATTTTACAGTTAAATATGAAACCCAAAGAACAAAACAACCTACCCATACATTAAAAACTGCTGTAGGGACTAGAAGTGTAGCTCAGTGGTAGAGCACCTGTCTAGCATGTGTAAGCAGAAGCCCAGGGTTTGAATCCAGGAGCACCACTACCACTGCCACCACCACTATCACCACCACCCACATCACCCCAAAAAAGGAAAAACAATGTTGCAATTATAGCCAACTACGATTTCAGCCATTCAAAGGGTAAAAGGAAATGACTACTGGGCATGATCCTGAATGGGAGAGAAAGGAAGCACAGCAGACACTAGGAACAGGGTACAGAGGGCTTTCTAAGAGTAGCATGCCTCCCGACTAAGAGACTATGACCTGCCTCCTTATGTATGACAGAGTTTATTACAAGATCTCTGCAGATAAACTGTATGGTTACCAAGTTTGCTGACTGATAGATAACTTGGAGGGATAGCATACGCCCCTCCCATGGATCAAAGTAAGAGGTCTTGATATCTAATGATGGGCTGAATGTAAGACAAAGTGTAAAGGTAAAGTCCTGGTCTTGTGTTCAATAAACCAACTGCTTAAGCACAAAATGAAATGTGTGAGTAGCAAAACATATGAAAAAGATTAAAAGTTCAGTGAGATTAAAATATGGTATGGCTGACAAAGAAAACTACTACCGAAGAAGCAAGAAAAAAAACAAAAAATGCAAACAGGAAGTGAGAGTTCAATTCAATCTGCTGGCCAAATGGCACAAAGTATGAGGTATGAGAGCAAACAGCATAAAGCCAGTGAAAGTGTCCAAGTGCATGCTGAATCAGTCTGGCCACGGTAGAGACTACTGTATTGACTAAAGTTTCCTGGACTTAGTTTAAAAGAAAACTCTTCTCTCTTTTAAATGCTAGGACTCTAAAATACAATTTGGGGTCTTTTTTGTTACAATTTTTCATATTAAAATGTCCCCAAAGAATCTGTTTTCTTATCAGTTCTTATAATCTAGTGGTTCTATTTCCAAACCCCAGTTTTTGAAGCAAATTGTTCTTCTTACTTTTCTTTTCCTTTTTCTTCTCATCTTTCTTCTCTTCCTCCTCCCCTCCAGCTCCAAGTAAAGTAAAGATAATTCCAGTTTGAGAATTTACACCTACAGCAGTAACTACCATTCTTCCAGAGCCTTCCATTACATGAGTACCTACAACAGAAAACTTCATAAAAATTATGACAAGTTTCCCTCCTACCACCAAATTTTAATATTGTTTTTGATATCCTCAATACTTAATAAAATGGCGCTTAAAGTTTAACTGTGTAATCAGACATGCAAACCGAAAGCTCACTCCATCACTTACCATGTTATATTGGGCAAATTACATTAATTCCTTATCTGTAAAATGGGGATAACAGTGCTTATAGAAATGTAATGCAATTTACATTTTTCAAACAAGTCTAAAAATGTGAAGTGCTTAGCATATTCTTTTCAATTTGCAGCGGCTCAATAAATACTCATTATCATTAATTATAACATAAGGTATGAGGCGTATTTCTCTGAGAAACATACTGTGTATAAAGAAACGTGCTTATAATCAAAAGAATTCCATAGCAATGAATGTCGTATTTCCCGCAACCTTTATCTAACCCAGACTTTCATCTTAGCCGGCCTTGCCCCCTAACAAGTGTCTACCTTTTCAGTTCACATGGAAATGTTTTCATCCTTCAGTGAGATTTCATCATATAACTCTTGCTGTTCAAAACTTTCTAATTCTACATTGCCTAATGGATTAAAGTCTAATATCTTCACCTGAGATCAACCAATATTTCAAACTTTCTCATCCACTACTCTAATATAAAATCTCACTATAAAAAGCTAAGGAGTAGAATTGTGACTATGTCCCTTACAGGGATCTTGCAAGCTGGCAGGCATTACTGTTCTTATTTTCTAGAAACTTGCCTGAGGCTATACACTGTGAGCTGACAAGGCAAAGATTCAATCCAGCTCTATCAGAGGACAAGGGTATACTCTTCCTATAATAAGTTTGCTTACTGTTCTCCGACTTGTACATGCACATCTTTGCATTCTTCCTTACTCACTAAAAGGCTTCCCAACACATTTAGAGTCCAATCTTTTTGTTAATTTTAATCAGACTTCAAAATTTTCACTGAATAAACTCCCCTGTATGGTTATCACTTGCTGTATTATCTCTCAGTTAATCTTCCGGAAGGCAGGTCTGCAGTACTACCACCATCTTACGTACCAAATCAATGGTCAAATGTTATTTGCTAAATAAGATGATGATAGATATGTACTTCCTCCCATACTTAAGGACTTATATTTGGCTATTAATTAATGAGTAACTTATCCAGTATGAACTCTCAGATCTTTGATATTCTTGGTTTTAAAAACGTGTATTCTATGTATTTTATTATTAGATTCACTGATAGTAAAAATACAAAGTTAACAAGAAACGAAATATTTACCAAGTACTAGATACAAAAGATAATTTGATTCTTCTAATAATTCTTGCTTTCTGCAGACTTCAACTTTTATGTTCTGTTCTTCCTTAGCACAAGTCTGATTGGATACTGGCAGTTAATGTACCCATGCAAAGTAAATAGTTTTTGTTCAGGTCATCTAACCACCAATAATTGAATACTGCTTTTAAAAATCTAAATTTAAGATGCCAAGAACAGCAGTAAGAGATTCCATCATGAAAGTAAATTTAAAAATAAATGCATGCCACATTTGTTAGTGCACTTTTGGAACACGGAAATAAATGCAGAAAAACTTTCCCACCCATACTGCCATAAGAGACTCTACAAAGTTATTTCAGTCTCTTCTTAAAAATGGAAATTCAGAGTTCTCTTGGTACACTTGGTGTGTTAGGAACCTGAGTCTACAATAGAGCTAACCAATTATCTACGTTAAAATAGAAAAGGACCAAAGTTCAGTTGATGGAAATCAATCTGAACAGCTAAGCACTATGTAAATAAGCTAGATATACATAAAAGTCCATGAACTCTTGAACTACGTATATAGCAAATGAAACACAACAGGAGATTCTCTCATTCTGCCAAATACCATGGCTCAGTCAATCTGTGGTACTAAGGTATGACTGGATACCTTTTTCTCTACTTTGGAAAGGTAATAGATTTTTATCTGGTTAACATTTTTTAGAAGCATGGCAAAGAATAAGTAAAATGGGTACATATTACTTAAAAACATTTTCTTGCTGGGCGTGGTGGTGCAAGGCTTATAATCCCAGCATTTGGGAAGCTGAGGCAGGAGGATTGCTGCGAGTTCGAGGCCAGCCTAGGCTCCATAGTGAGTTCAACGCCAGTTTGAACTACATAGTGAGAGACGCTGTCTCAAAAAACTAAAAAAAGGGGTTGGAGATTTAGCTCAGTGGTAGAGCGCTTGCCTAGCAAGCACAAAGCCCTGAGTTTGATCCCCAGCACTCCTCCAAATAAATATATTATCTTTATACATACGAAATATTTCTATTTAATATGGATCATAAGCAGAGCAACACAAGAAACTCAAATAGAGAATGACTATTCTAAGTTGTGCAGGACATTGGAGGCATACAAATCAAGTTTTTTGATAATAGAAGTATACATCATAATTGAAACTTTATTGAACTTTAAAATGGTGTTTTTTAAAATGTATATACAAACAGATATTATGGTTTTTTTCAGTAATTTTTGGGGGGCACATATACATATTAACTACTGTGATTTCTTTTGCAGTAAGCTTTTTCATTACACATTTACAAATCCTAAAAAGTTCTGCTCCCATTTTGTAATCACTGGTTTGACTTTGGTTTTAGTAAAATCATGTCCAACCAATTAAAATAAAGCTGAGAGTGAAGGACTGAAAAATTACAGCTGTCAAGCTATTAAACAGTTAAACTAGCTGTACTCTTCTGACAATGTATAAAATGTTAGTATTCCAGAAGACCAATAGGAAATATTTGGCTTCTCCCAAACATTAGCATAAATTCATTCTCACACAGTTCTGATAAGCAATGTATAAATTTATACCAGTGGTAAAGTAGAATAAGAAACTTACCAATTCAAATTTGAAGAATTAGCATGCTTTTGGAATTAACTTGTAGTATCCTGGTTTCCTCACATTCAGTGTTTTAGAAGGCGTCTTGTAATTTTTTACATAACCCCTTCTATTTTATTTCTAACAAACTTTAGTTCAATTTATCACAGTTAGGCTATGACAAGAGGCTCCCCCACACAGACATTTATCTCTCCTTTTCAGACAGTACCTTAATCTATGTAAATCCTTCTTTTCCTAGAAGACATGATCCCTTCTAGAACAAGTCTTCTTAAACTGTACACATTTATTCCTGACCAGTATATGTGAATGCTGTTCTGGTACCTACTGTTGATTAGTCACATAACCCTCAGATCAACAGTTTACATCTCAGATACATGCAACAGTTAAATAAGGGAGTAAGATTAGTAAACTTTAAAGGTTTTATCAGTTCTCTTAAAAAAAAACCAAAAAACAAAAACCTGTCCTTTGTACATTAGCCTGATAATTCATTAAGATGTTTTAAAGCTATAATCATTCTTTTATACTTCAACAGGCCTTAAGAATAAATGTGATAAAGAAAAGCAGAACAATTCAAAAGACTATTTCAGTTTTATCATTATGCTAACATTAACACTGACTTTCAAATCTCTCCAATTTATTTGGACTCGGGTTACTCATTTGTAAAATATAGCTCTGGATTCAAAGACCTGTATTATCTCTGTCATCCCATAAAAACTCTTAAGCTAGCATTAAATACTGTTTTCACATTATTAGCGCAGAGAGAAGTAACTATGCTTGCTGACAATGGTATATAGCTATGAGGGAGGCAAAAGGTCAAAGTTTACAGAAGAAATTCATACCTGATAGAAGTAACGGATCCTTATCTAAAGACTTCTTAACATGATCAGATTCACCAGTCAATGAACTTTCATCAATTTTAAGATCATTGCCCTGAATAAGTATACCATCAGCTGGAAGAAGATCACCTAAAACAAAAAGCAGTGATATGCTAAACTGTAAAGATTATAATTTTACATTCAGAGTCAGATGTATCGCTCATTTTTACTTACCATACTTCACTTGAGCAATATCTCCAACAGTAATGTCAGCTACAGGTATCTGAATGACCTGACCACCCCTGATGACAGTGAACTTCTGTTCTTGTTCAATTCGACTTTGCAAACCTCTAAACTGTTTTTCCTTACTCCAGTCATTAAAAGCTGTTACTAATACCACACACACCACTGACAACAGGATTGCGGCTCCTTCAATCCAGCCAGTTTCACCTTCACCTTCTTCCTCCCCGACAGAAACTTCTCCACAAACTATTTGGAAAGAGAGAAAATGCTTATTAAGAAAAAAAAGAAAAAATATTGACCTGATAATGAGAAACAAAGAAATACGAACGTTATTTTCATGTTATTTTTTTTACTCCATCAATTTTTCTTACAGCCATAAACACTGTATTCAATTGAAAGCATTCCACAAGTACAAGAATGCTCACTGCGACAAGTTTAAATTCTTGCCTCTCAGGCTTAGAACAGATACTGCAGGATATTAAGTGTAAGCATACTACAAGAGAGCAACTCTTAGCCTGAAGGCAAATTATCGAAATATCACAAGTAGGGTTCTACTGCAATACAGTATCACAATAAAGTGGGTCACACAAACTTTTTGGCTTCCTAGTACATATAAAAATATTAAAAATTATGTTTATTCTACACTGTAGTCTACTGAACACAAAATAGTATTGTCTAAAAAATGTGTACACTTTATTTTTAAAATATTTTATTGTTAATAAGTGTTAATGACCATCTGAACATTCTATGAGTCATTAATTTTTTTCTGGTGGAAGGTGTTTCTTTGGTGTTGATAGCTACAGGGTACTGGTTACTGAAGGCTGAAGTGGTAGTGGCAATTTTCCCCCCACCCCCACCCCAGCCCACCGCAGTACTGGGGATTGAACCCAGGGTCTTCACACTGACTTACACCCCCAACACCTTTTTATTAACACAGGGTTTTGCTATTGCTCTAAATTACACAGGCTGAGTTTGAATTGCTATCCTCCTGTCTCAGCTTCCCAGAGTGCAGGGATTTCAGGCGTGTAATGTAGTTCACCTAATGTGATACCCTCACTGCCACACCTGGCTGAGTCAATTTCTTAAAATAAGAAAACAATGAGGTCTGTCACATTAACAGGCTCTTCACAAAGGATTTCTCTGTAGGACTTGATGCTGTTTGACAGTATTTTGCTTACAGTAGACCTTCTTCTAAATTAGAGTAAATCTGAAAATTCTATTTTATCAATTAAATTTGTGTAATATTCTACATCTATTGTCATTTCAACAATGTTCCCAGTATCTTCACCAGAAGTAGATTCTATCTCAAGAAAGTACTTTCTTTGCTCATCAGTAAGAAGCAACTTCTAATCCACTCAAAATTCTGCCCTGCGATTCCAGCAATTTGGTCCCATCTTTAGGTGTACTTCTAATTCTAGTTCTCCTGCTGTTTCCTCTACATTTGTAGTCACTTCTTCCACTGAAGTTGTGCACCCCTCAAAGTCATCCATGAAAGCTGGGAGTTAACTGCTTCCAAATGCCTGTTAATACTGCTATTTTTACTTTCTCCCATGAATCATGAATGATCATAATGGCATCTACAATTCTTTTCTGAAATTTCCAATTCACTTTCACAGATCCATCAAATGAATCATTATCTCTAATCTCAGCAGCTTTATGAAATGTAATTCTTAAATACTAAGACTTGAAAGTCAAAATTACTCCTTGATCCATGGTCTGGAGAATGGATGTTGCACTGGCAGATGTGAAAACATTAATTTCATGGTATATCTTCATCAGAGTTATTGGGTGACCAGGAGCACTGGCAATGAGCATAAATATTCTGAAAGGGACTTTCTTTTCTCCCTAAGCATTAATTCTCAACAATGGGCTTATATTCAGTAAACCATAATGTAAGGAGACGTACTGGCATTCAGGTTTTGTTTTTCCATTTACACAGCACATGTACAATACATTTAGTGTAATTCTTAAGGATTTAGTACAATTCTTAAGAGATTCTGAAATGGTAAATGAACAATAGCTTCAACTTGAAGTCAACAGTTGTGTTATGCCCTAACAGAAGAGTCAGCCTGTTCTTTGAAGCCAGGCATCAAGCTCTCCTCTGTAGCTATGAAAGTACAGCACAGACTGAGATTTCTTCCAATATAAGGCTCTTTTACCTATGCTGAAAATCTGTTTAGTATAGCTACCTTCAACAATTATCCTAGCTAGATCTCTGGCTAACTTGCTGCAGCTTAAGTATCATCTCTAACTGGTTCATCTTGCACTGAGGAGGATTTTTTCCATAAAGTTCATGAACTAACCTCAGCTAGCTTCCAGTTTTTCTACTGCACTTTCCTTATTTCTCATCCTTCACAAAACTGAAATGAACTAGGACCTTGCTCTGGATTAGACTCTGGCTTATAGGAATGTTGTGGTGGGTTTGATACTGTATCTAGACCAGTAAAACTTTCTCTGTATTAGAAATAAGGCTATTTCACTGTTAACATCCTGTGTTTACTGGAGTGACATTTTTGATTTCCTGTAAAAACTTTGTCTTTGCATTCACAACTAGGCTAACTGGGACAAGAGGTCAAGCTTGCAACCTATCCTGCCTTTGACATACCTTCTCCATTAAACTTAGTAATATTTAGTTTTCGAGTTACTTTTAAAACATATGCTACTCTTTCTTCACCTGCACATGTATGTGCTACTTTAGGATGATTAACTGGCCTGATTTCAATATTATTGTCTCAAGGAATGGGGAGGCCTGTAAAAAAGAAAAAGAGATGGGGGGATCAGCCCACTGGAGTGGTCACAGCACACCTACCATTTTTTGGTTAAATTTGCTGTCTTACATGGGTGTGGTGTGTGGTACCCCAAAAATTACAATAGCAACATCCAAGACCATTGATCACAGATCACCACAACAGATGAAAGTAACAATGAAAAAGTCTGAAATACTGTGAGAATTCCAAAATGTGATTAGAGACATGAAGTGAACAGACCACATGCTGTTGGAAAAACAATGCCAATGGCCAAATTATTTGTTGGACAAAAGGGTTGCCAAAACCTTCCATTTGTAAAAATGAAAAAAATGCAGTACCTGTGAAGCATGACAAAATGAAGTACAATAAAACAAAGTATGCCTGTACTTATGTTTGAGATTTGGTTTCTTCATCTGTCAAAGTAGGAATCCACCACCTACCCCAGAGTTGTTGTGAGGTAAATGTGAGAACACCTGTAAAGCAGCGGGTGGCACATCTCTCACACTCGACCAATGGTTAGTGCTATTATTATATACGGCAGGCAAGACATACATGGAAAGTACTGTGTTCAACTGTGAATAATACTTACTATAGCAACTTTACTGCACTGTGCTCAAAGCTTTACTTTTATAACATAAAAACCTGAGCAAAGTGCTATTTGTTAATTCAACTGTATAAGCACCTACTAGGTGCCAGGCACTATTTCAGGAGCTTGGGATATGGTAGTAAGACATACAAGCCCTCTCTCTGTATGGGGCCCACACTCAGATTGGTAGGTGGTAACGGAAGGTAGGAAATTCAAATAAGACATGAATAATTAATTTCAGACATCTGTAAATGTTGCAAAGAAAATAAGACATGGTGTTGTGCTGCTATCAAATGAATAGAGGGCTCATGGAAATTAGATGAGCCAAGGAAGTCCCCGGAAGTACCTATGACGTTTGGAATACGAGCCAAATACAGACAGGGAACCAGCCTTACAGATTTAAGGGCAGAGAATTCCAGGGAGAGATTAAGATCAATACAAATGCTCTACAGCACAAAAAGGGTTAAGAAAACGGTAAGTGGAAAAATGCTTTAAAACTCAAACTGTAGGGTCAATATAGTAAAAAAGGAATAATGGCATGCTTTTTGAACACTGAGCTATAATCTAGTTCTGAGTCGAAAATTAATTCAATGGTTCATCACTAGCATTTTCAAAAATGAAACAGAATAAAATGACACGGATATACAAATAGAAAGAGTAAGTACTGTACTGGTTTTTGAGGCTTTACTTTTGAGGCTATGGATAAACTAAACTGAGGTATTATAGTTTGCTATGTAAAGTTATTTCTTAGTAAGCTGAACTGAAATGCCTGCCACTGGTTAGACAAAGTTGAAAAGGACAATACAAAAGAAAGAGTAAATGAAGGTCACTAGAAATGGTTAAAGTAGATTCCAGAACTGTGTGCACAGACTGAAGTAAAGAGGGAAAGACTAATACTGGAGAGGTAGGTGGGACAGATTAAAGGAACAGTATGACTAAATGAGGATGAAATGGAACAATGATATAAGTAAACACACAAAAAAGTCCTGAGAACCACCAGTAGGATTCGGCTTATCACTAGGTTTTAAAAGCATGTTCTTAGGTGAGGTATAAGCAAGATGATCCATTGAGAACGTTGCCTTCTGCCCCAACTCAAATACTGTAACTTGTTTTCATTATTTTAAAGCTGTAGAAATGATCATATACAGTGGTACCTGGATTTACAAACTTAATCTGTTTTGTGATTTAGGGGAAGATGGCTGCTTTTGTGTTTGTGTGGGGAAGATGGCCATGGCTGGGTCTCTCACAGGACATGGAGTTTGTGAATGGAAGCAAAATTTTGTCAAATGCTTTTGTTTTTGAACCAAACTGTTTGCAAACAGAAGCAGTGGTGAACAGAGGTATTATTCTATCATTGCTTACAATAACCAGCTGAAAGAATTTATAATTTATATTCTTTTAAGCAGTAAACACTGTAAGAGTAAGTACCCCCCATCCCTCAGGGCAGTGGTGGCATACCTATGGGGGACCCAAGCTGCAGCAGGCTGTTTGTATCATTGAAAGCTTTAAAGGGTTTGCCATCACTATGCAAGGGGATTAACTCTAAATTAGAGGAAGAATGGATTCAGGAACAGATGAAGGCTGACATACCATGTTGAACCCTTTTGCCAACCTGAAAACATGGCTAAAATACTATCTAAATGAAACTCGTAAATGGGCTTTTTCACACAACTTATTAAAATACAAAAGTGTTATACTCTGTAAGTATGCAAGAACAACAAACTGACACCAAAAGTTGGAAATTGTCAGTTATTTTTCAGCGCTTCAACACAAACTTCTGTGTAACTGATAGATGGGACTGCAAATGAGTATCCTGATTTTCCACTTGGGATTATATAATGGTGTTTCTTTTTTATGAAACATGGTAAAACCAAATGAAACAGCAAATCAAAGTTAGACCCAAATTAGGTTAACAATAAAGCTTTATAACTATTACAAATCTCAATTTAAAAGTTTAATTCACCTTTTATTCTTTCAATTCCTACTTTTGAATATGCTTAAAATGCACATATTACAAAGCTATAATTATAAATACAGGTACGTATAATTAATAAATTTACCACCTGGAAGTATGTGTTCAAATTTTTTCCTGATAAATAACCAAAAAAGTTTAAAGACCGATGCAACTGAAGTTAATAGGAGGTAACTGTGAGACAATTATGGGATTTCCAGTTTTAAATCTCACATGCATATTTATCCCTACTGCTATTTCAAAAGAGAACATGAAACAAATTGTCATATTTCATTTTATAGTTCTCTATACTGTATAGATAAGATTGAAATGACTTTAACATAGACTTAAAATCTTTTTAGAAATTTCTTGAATCTTTTTCCTACTAATGACCATTACAAATTTTTAAAGGTGCTCTAGTGGAAAAGGGAGTAATGTGACTATAAAAGTAACAGCAGGATTAGTTTAGTTACAAAAAAACCTTAAGTGTTGAAAGTCCAAGTGCAAATACAATAATAAAAACCGATTTTACCAAGATTTTCCTTTGTAAATGTATTCAACTGAGAGAGATGCACAATCTAAAGTCTATCTATACACAAGGAAAATGTTCCATCTTAAAACTCCTTACTGAACCTATTCTTCGGATGTTATACCAAATGTGTTCATTAACAGTATAGAAAGCAGTTCTCAAAGTGCTATGCAGGAATGCCAGAGTGATCCTTGAGGTCAACCATGTTTTCATATTAATACGAAGACACTATTTACTTCATATGTCATTAAAATGTAACAGGAATTTCCAAAGATCATATTACATTTGATGGGACATGTTAAATACAAAAGCAGATAGGAGAACTCAGCTCTGTCCAATTAGACCAGAAATTAGAGATGTTGAAAAGAAAAACTACCACTCTCCAAGATTCCATTTAAAAATTCCTTATTCAGTTGGTTATGGAGGATAGTTACTTTCCATCAAAATGTTATCTATGCTAATATACAATCTGCTTATTATTTTTAAACACAACCATAGTTTTTCAGTTTTACTGAGGTAAATAAAAACTGGATATATGTAAGATATACAATGTAATGTTTTGATAAATATATACATTGTGAAATTATTACCACAATCAAGTAAACTAACAAATCTATCATCTCACATAGTTACCTTTTGGGTATGTGTGATGAGAATACACTGATATCTTAAAATTTCTCCATTTTAATTGATCAGGTAATATATTGCTACAGATAAACCTTACATAGCCAAAAGTTCTTTAGAATTCTGAATACCAAAAATGTAAAGGGACCATGGGACCAAAAAGTTTCAGAACCACTGGCATGCAGATATTAGTAATTATAGACTTATACTGGATGTAAGCCATATTTTCATGCCAAATAATATCAGTAAGGAAATTTTGATAATTACGATTTCTATGATTATAGGTATACAAATAATGGATTTTCTTTAAACAAGTTACTACTTCTTAGTGTAAAAACGCAGAATAGAATGATGCCATGTAGTGTAGATATAAATGTTAAAAAAAAAAAGTGCAAACATCAAATAACTTGTTAATGTAAAGCAAAAATATCTTTACATGTTTCATTACAACTTCTAGTGGATTTTGAGTCTTTTTAAAGGCTTTTATGACACTGATAACTCTTCTATCTACTCAGTTGGAATCTAAATAACACAATCTCCAAAAAATTTGGAAAGGGTCCTTGTTATTACACCTTACTAAAATAAGTTCAAATTCCAGAAAGATGTCCCAAATTGGTAATTAATTCCCCTGAAAACAACGTTCTTATGGTCTTGGGAAAGAATATTAAAAGTAAGAAGTTTTAAATAACTGGCTAAGTGACTCAGCTATATAGTACCAATTCCCAATATTTTATAATGAAGTGTTAGGTAAACAGAAAACTGAAGAATTCACCTCTATGTTGCTAAATCTGAGATGGCCTCATTTTTCAGATCAATATCTCATCTATATACCTCCCAAACCTACCCATGCATGCACACATTCACATACCATGGATACACACATATACACAGGTACAGAACATAGTTTTAAAATCTGCAAGGAGATAAATATATAAAGGAGAGCAGGACTCTCTAAAAAGTGAGATTTTTCAGTGACCATTACTAGCTTTGGACTGTCTTTTTTCTCCCTAATATTTTTTCCACAGCAAACACCCCCAAATAAAAACAAAAACAAAAACAAACACAAACAAACAAACAAAAAACACCAAACCAGAAACAAAAATAACTGGGGGCTGGGGATTTAGCTCAAGTGGTAGAGGTGCTTGCCTAGCAAGCCCAAGGCCACGAGTTCGACTGCCAGTACCTAAAAAAAAAAACAAAAAACCTGAAATACAATAAAAATTATAAAATAAAAATAACTGAAAATGTATGTAATAAAAATAACTGAAAATTATAAAAATAATCTGGCTCAAAACTGACAAAGAGTATTGCCTAAATCCCTTCTTATCTATACCAGTGATTCTCAGCCAGAAGCAATTTTGTGCCCTGTAGGAGGACATCTGACAAACTCTAGACATTATTTTTGGTTGCCTCAACTGGAAGGTGACTTTCTCCCTCGAAATTTCAATAGTACTACTGTTGAGAAACACTGCTCTACAATGACTTTAGATAAACTGGCTTATTCTAAGGTTAACTTACAAAAAAAAAGTTTTCATATGAGCTATGGCATGCCTCTGAAGGAATTATTCTGTAAAAGAATCTAAACTAACTCCTAGAATTAGGAAATACTTAAACTCTTCATAGCTTCAATGGCCTAAAAAAATGAAGCTTTACAAAGAAATATACTGTACTGCAATCTTTAAGATATATAAAATAGTAATGGACTACTGTATACTTAAATACAGTAGCCAAAATTAAGGCTAGATTTCCTAGCACTTACAGAATGTACCAGCAGTAATATTTATTTTAAATAAATTTTTAAAAGAAAAAGAAGAAATATTGAAGACAAATGAAAGCACAGAGAGATGAGCATAAAGGGAAATTATTCACAGCTACAAGTAAAAGCATATCTACCCCTTCAATAACATATTTCTCCAGTTGTCAGGATATTTTTTAGATTGATCAATCCCTAATTCAAAAATCCAACATGCTCCAAAATCTGCAACTTTCTGAGCACTAAAATGATGCCACAGGTAGAAAATTACACACCATGAAACTATCTCCAGAAGAAAATTATTTTAAAATACTGTAAAAAATATCTTCAGGTTTCATTTATAAGGTGCATATGAAACACAGTAAATTTTTCAAGATAACTCATTTTGCACATGCAACTATTCCAAAATCCAAAACACTTCTGATACTAAGCATTTCAGATAAGGGATACATAACCTGAAATATGGACACTGGCATCATGTCAAGGAAATTACCTAAATAGTGCATATAAGAAAATATTTTAAGAACTTAAAAAGTAATAGAATTTAGAAGAGAATACAAATTTGCTTTCATAATTGATCTTCCAAAAGAAACCGAAAATTAAAAACTAAAACTGTTTCACAGTAGAATATGGCTCTAAAAAACTTAGAAATTATGAAAGTATAGACCACATCATGTACGTGCGCAGTATCCTTTTGTAATAGGTTACATGTGTTATTTAACCTCTATGCTTCACTGTGAAATGCACCTGACAGTATCCAACGCAAGGGGTTATTGTGAAAATTATCTGAGGTAATATATTTAAAGCACAACAGTGCCTACCTAGCACATTGCAGTCAACAGATCTTGACTGGTTATTAAGTGAGTGAGTGAGCTGAGCTAGCATCCCATCAAAGGCCCTCCTGCCCGCCTACTTACGTGCAGAATTTCCTTCTGGAGGTTGATAAAAAGAAAGGCCCAAAGATACTATGGCTGCAATTTCTAATATAATTAAAGTGACATCTTGTAATGCTTCCCATACTAATTGAAGAAAAGTTTTTGGCTTTTTAGGAGGTATAAAGTTCTTTCCAAACACTGCTTCTCTTCTTTCTAAATCTGCAGGGTTTCCGCTTAAACCTAATAAAAAGAAACAAATTTCAGTGAACAGTTTTACTACTTATAAATGAAAAATATCTACTTTACTCCAAGCATACTAATTCATTGCACTTTAGACTGCAATTCACAAGACCCTATCAAAATGTTTATTTGCATGCTTTAGACTAAGTATACAGACTTTAAATCACTGGGAAAAAAATGCAGTGCTTTAACGAATATTTTAAGTGGATGACTCAACAGTGAATTTAAGAATTTTCACTCTCCCAACTGCTTACTTTTGATGGCACTAACCATCTTCTAGACTGCTAGAGACCAGAGCTGCTATGACAGTTTCATAGATTTTATGTCAGAATTAAACATTTCTGATGTTTACTTAGGATATGTTCCCTTACAAAAGAGGGTAAGATTATATACATGTGCAGATGGGATATAGTAACTCAATCATGGATAACTGATCAGTGAAAAGTCTGATTTTTTACTCTTATTGAAGAATAGTGAAAAGTTAAATTTATCACAAACTCTAAAGCTTCTCTACTAAAATGTTTGTTAGACTGATAAAAGACTCACATGTCACAACTTTAGAGTGACTTTTCGTTGAAGAAAAAGGTAGTATAATTGACTGACTGTACCTACTGTCCCTAAAACGGAAAAGGTATACTATAGGACACAATACTTTTGTTCAGAGCACAGAATTAGAAAAATGTGAGGGAGGAGGTTACGACAGAGTCGTTTTGCCTTTCCCTCACCCTACCAAGCACGTCCTCTGACCCTGTGGATGCTCCAAACCTAGACAGTTAATGCAAAACGTATCACATGTGCATGCTGTAGAAGTCTAATGCAGACAGCAGTGACAAATCATATTTTTCTTGTCTATTTAAGAATGGTGAAGAAGGGATCAGAGATACCAGAATAATACCACTTTTAATTTATCATATTAGACCTAACTTCAACTTGTTTTTTGGTAAGAGTCCATTCTATAAAAAACTTCCAAGAAAAAAGACAGGAAAATAGATTATTGGAAGGTTCTCTTTCTAGTCTCTTAATAGTCTTTTGGCTATTAATCTCAATGCAGCAGCATGCCAAATAGGAGAAGAGAGACAACAAATGCATTTTTAGAATAAAGGAAAATGAACATATAGATCAAAAGTAATTATTTGTCGAAGGTACTAAAAAGATTTCAGAGAATGTTTTCAACAGCAGCTGTAACATAGTCCATAATGGACGGTTCAAAAAGCACTTTAGATTTCTGATGATAGAAGTCAACAACCACAACTTTCTACGAATCTCTAAGCGTTCAGCTGGAATCAGTGGAAGGAAAGGCAATGGAGGAAGGAAAAGCAGTACACTGTATTAATGAGGGTAATGGGCACCTTTGTCTTGTCTCGGGTTTCAACGCCCTTACTGGGGGAAAAATTATTACTAACTTTCCCTGTGTTGGCTCTACTTTTTCTAAGACATGTCTTTGAAGATACTAGTTTTATCAATTTAACTCACAATCAACAGACTACCATTAATTGCATAAATATAAAACCTGATCATATTAAAATCAGCACTGTAACTCTAAAACTAATTTTTTCAAAGCCTTTTTACTGGTTATAATAGAATCCAAAATTTTGTGTTAATGTTGAAAGAATACCACTGAGCTAAAAATAGCTTTAAAATATATCTCAGAGGTAATTGGGGAAGTAAAAAAAAAAAGTCTAAGGGTTACTGTCGGTCTTCTAAACTACCACCACATACACAAGCACATACCTAGGACACTGTACCAAAAAAGCTGTCATGTTTAGTAATTAGAAGACCTGGGTTTCAGGTCATTTATTGAAAACTTGTGTAAGTCACTTAAACTCTTTGTGGTATGGGTAGCTACTAATATTAGTTGGGGCAACTTCCAAGGCTGTTTTGAAGGACCAAAGGAGAAGATACGTAAGTATATTAATCATAAATTACAGGGTAATTGTTTTTAAACTAAGTAAGGATGAAAACATGTTACAAATTGAACACTACAGGTTTTAACTCCATTCTGAGAGCATTTCATTTCAATAATAAATATACTATTTTAAATACTAAAGTAAGAGTTTTGTAACAAGTCATATCCCCAACAGATATTGACTGAACATTTCCTATTTCCAGAGACTCTTCTATATGCTAAGGCATCAGTGTGAACAAGACAAGATCTACATTCAATGAGCATAAATTACATCGGAGAGTGATAAACAAGCATAAAATTAAAATAATTACAGACAATAAAAGGCCACGTAGAGTGAATTAGCCTTTCTGAGGAGCTAATATAGTAATATCTTGGTTCACAAATCCTGCTGGTTTGCAAGGAATTCCATTCTCCAACAAAAGTATTTGACAAAATTTTGCTACCATTCACAAACTCCATAGTAGGTAACAAACACAACCATGGCCATTTTCCCCACACAAATACAACCGTGACCATCTCCTCCAAAATCGTAAAACAAACTAATTTCGTGAACCAAAGTACCACTGCATTTGACCAGAGTTTAAATGAAGAAGAGTAAACCATGGACGATTCTAAAGCAGTCCTGGCAGCACAAAGCAAATACAAGACCCAGAGACCAAAACAAGGTTAAAGTATTTGAGCGGAGGCAGTTTATGGAAATGCTGGTTTCAGGAACCAGAAACTAAGCCACTGAGGCTAGATTCCAGCGACCAAGGAGAAAAGAACAGAGAGTCAAAAATGGAAAAAGCAGCTGGAGGAAACACTGTAAGAGATATGGAAAGAGGCTTTGATTTAAGTGCATGGAAACCACTTGAAGGTTTTAAACCAAGGAAGTGGTAACTACTCTGCATTTTAGAAAGATCCTTTAAATTGCTACGTGAAAGACAAATGGGAGTACCAAGAGTGGAGGGCAAAGACCAGCTGGGAGCCTATTCAAAGAAATGATAGTGCTTGAATCTAGGTTTTGGAAATGGAAGCAGAGAGGAGTAACTGTATTTGCCAGGTACCGTGGAGGGAAATCAGACGACTTTCAGAATGACTGGATGTGGGATGAAAGACAGAAAGAATGAACAATGATAATAGATTTTGGCGGGGGGGGGGCAGGGGCAGGGTGGGGGTGGTATCCCCTAGCATCTGAGTAGAGGCAGATTATTGAAAGTTTAGAAACAGGTGGGTTTAACTGAAAATCATGGCTAATGTATACCTGAGTGGGTAGATAGTAGTCATTTACCAAGATAGGGCAAGCTTTGAGAATTGAAGAACTGGGGTAAAGCAGAGAGGAGTTAATGGTTTTGTTTTACAGATTTAAACAAAACAAGTGGAGCTATCTGGCAAACAGGTAGCTAGTCATATTCAGAATTCAACGAAGAGTCCTAGCCAGTGAATCACCAATGTACAGATGATTCTGGAACAATGGGCCAGATAAAAGTTCCCAGTAAGCAGACAAAAAGAGAACAGAGCTAAGGATACAGCCTGGGAGCACACTGACATTTGACTGGTTGATTGAGAAAGAGAAGTCAAAGGCCAATGAGAAGCAGCAACTTGTGGAGGTGGGAGGGGAGAATAAAACAAAACAAAACAAAACATGTTTGTGCAATACTACAGAAACCTACAGAACGTGATTAAACCATGGCAAATGGTGTTAGGCGGTTGAGACAGATGAAGAAAAATGGATCACTTCCTTTCACAAGGTAGCAGCTGATAATCCTTATAAGAAACCTTCTAGTGATGCAGAAGAAAGTTTGATTAGAAAGAACTGAACGAAGAATGAGAATGAACAAGTTGAAAAAGTACAAATGACTTTTTCCAGGAAAATGATACAGTAGGAAAAATAAAGTTGCAAAGGTTAAAACTGTTTTTATTTGTATCATTTGTTTTTTTCAAAAAAGTGACAGCTATTAAAACAAATTTATTTACCGAAGGAAAAGATCAAGCAAAAATGATGATGAGGATGATACAGGAGACAAAAGACAATACTTGAGTAAAGCATCTGCTAAACTCCCAGGGCAGGTAATGAAAGTACCTGGTCCTAGTTTTAAAAATATGAAAGAAAAAACATCAAATTATTAGGAATAACTTATGAGCAAACATGAGAAATGTGCTCAGCCCTATGGGCTCAGTTGATAGTAATACAGTGGCAATGAGGCCAAGGTCATGTATGGGATTTATCTCTTAATGGCTCAGTTAACTTCACAAAGACACAATATAACCAAAACCCATCAAAAACAGCCTCAGAATTATATGTTTTCCAGATGTGAATCCACCATTGTGGCGAGTAAAAATAGCCTATATTTATTATATGCGTAGATAACAGCTCAGTCATACTGTCTTTATATTTGAACAAAAATGACATTTTATGGAATAAAATGCAAATTATATCAAGACTAATGTTTTACTAAAAAGTGTGGTATCTCAATGCTGGGACTAATTCAAGAAATGATGTGGGGAGATAATTCACTGGAATGCTGAAAGCAGGTGGGTTTAACTGAAAATCACCGCTAATACACAGCACATAAATATAGTCCCATCAAACTCTATACTCGAAGTTGTGTCTATACTCGTGTATATGCGATGTGATGGGAGAAGGGACAGCAGCAAGCCAACCTTATTTCTCCCTGTGGGAGCCAAAACACACATAAACCAAGAATCCATGTGAAAATCTGCATCTATGTACATTCTGCTTGAGAAATAGTCTAATATTTTCACCACTATCTCAAATGCAAAAGAGGAAGTAATCCAGTCCTCTGCCTCAAATTTTAGAATCACTGGTCTGAAGTCAAACTCATTCCAAAATACCCACCCCTCCTAAGCACTGTGAAAGACATAATAAGCATACAAAGGAAAATGAGCCAGACAGGATGCCTTTCCCTCAAAGAACTCATAATTTGGTAGGGAAGACTGGTAAGCAATCAGTTTAACATGGCCCAGTATATTAAGTATTATGATAGGGATGGTGCATATCTTATACTACACATACAGAACAGGAATTCAAATTTAGGGAGTTGGGGCACATACAGGAATTCTAAGATATTAAACTTATAATCATAATATTGATTAACAGGATAGATATAGAATGGATTAGTACCTTATTAAAGAATAATATATTTTATCCTTTATAGAGGATGGTGATTTAGGTGGAGGTAGTGTTTTGGGTGCAGAGATCAGTAGTAAGAAGCCCAGAAACAAAGTGAGTGTGCCATAAAGTAGTTAAGACAACTGCAAGCTCTGCTATGCTTCAATCTTTGAGGAGCCAAGCTAGAAAAAAGAGGTGAGATTTGAAAGCTGTTGTGGTTTACAACTAAAGCGTCCCCCAAAAGTCTCATGTGTTTGGAGGGTAATTTGTAAAAAGTAAAAGATTTATATGATCTGAAGAGAAACCAGAGTAATCTGATCATGAGGGTGCTATAACTCATCAGTGATTCATCCATTAATGAATTCAGTAGACAAATGTGTTGTTAGGAGGTGGGGCCTGATTGGAGGTGGGTCACTGAGGTGTGAGCTGCAAAAATGTATTCTTGTCCCCAGGTCCTACCTCTCTCTCAGCTTCTTTACTGCCATGGTTGAACACCTTTCCTCCATCATGCCCTTCTGCTACGCCATTTCTATATTTAACTAACCATGGACTGAATCCTCTGAAGTGTGAGCCAAAATAAACCACTCCTCCTTTGAGATGCAGGAAAGTAACTAATAGAAAAGGTAAGTAGTGGTCAGATTCTAAGGAGAATTGTAAGCCTAATGAGAAATCTTAAAGCTCATTCTGAAGGTAATGCAAAACTACTGCTGGCTTTAAGCTTTAAGCAGAAAACTGATAGACAATGGGAAAGGAGAGAGAAGAGACAGCAATTATGTTGTCTGAATTACCCTAAAACAAGGTAGAAGGGATGTAATGAAGCAGACACCTTTGGATTAAGAGAAAGTTAGGCATTAGAATTTCCTAGATTTGTTGATCAAGTGGGAACAAGAAATTCATGTTAGAAGTCAAGGCCAGCAAAGTTACTAGCTTGTAAGAGTTTCACTGGAAAGGGAAAAAAGAAAAGTATGCTTTCACAAGCGAAAATTTGGAGAGGGTGTCTAAAAGAAATCAAGGCCTTCGGGCCTGCAGGTTGGAGGAAAGTCCTGGGCTGGGGCTACTAATGTGGGAATCACCAGCACCCAGATGGCTTGTGAGGTCCGAGGAGTGGACAGCATCACCCAGAGTGTACAGATGAGGTGGACAGTGCATAGTTGAGGGGAAAATCCTGAAGATGACCAACATCTAAAGGAAAGCACAAGAGGCTGATGAGACTGGCTAGTTAGAGAAACAAAACTAAGAGGATACTATTAGGAAGACAGAAGAGAATGTTTTATGAAAGGAAATATGTCTACTGGGATCTGAAAATTAAGCTGAAAGCAAAGCAACACAAAACGAAACTATGGCCATACTACTTTAGGTTCTTTCAAGTTTGACTTTAAAAGTAACATATGTACTATAGAGTTAAGAAACAGTGTTACAACTATCTTCAAATAATCCATAAGCAATGAAAACCAGTGATCTGAGCAGGTATTAAAATAACTATAATTCTGCTAGATCAGCAATAAATTTCTAGGATATGGTCATGCAGCAGCATCAATATAAAACTCTAATGCTAAGTCTATTTAAAAAAAAAAAACACAGATGCCTGGCACACCTGTGACGATGCAAGTACTTGCCAGATGCCTGTGTTAACTTGCAAAACCAAGCATTTACAACTGGGGCACTATAGCATTTTTGTAGTAGCCTCTAAGTCAGTAGCAATTTATCATCAGTGAAAGGCTGATTCTCTTAAAAGAGTTAAAATATATTTCCCTGTGTGAATGTTCATTTTATTCTACTACATCATGAAGATGTGGTAGAAGTATATCATTACAAAAGTCTTACTTCTAGTGAGTGCAAATACTACAAGTCATCTGAAACATTATGGAAACTTTAGGTAACCAGGAAAATTACTATTCAGCCTATAACGCTTCCTGCCACAAATCTCATCTCTCTCTCTCTCTCTACATAGCACTTTTTAAAATTTTCTTAGCTTTTTTTCCCTGTTCTTCCTAATTTTAGCAATCACCACTAACATGTTTAGTGTTTCACCTGAAGGCAATTGTTTGTGCCTTGTTTAGTGTTTCCAAGGCAAGCATCTCACAGAACATCAGTCCACACCTGCTTTTACATCTTATGAATTTATTTTTATACTTTAATACAGTAGTACTGAATAATAAATGATACTAGGTCTAGAGGTCTACATTCTAAATCCTATTATTAGACAGACTACCTTACCACTCAATATAAAACATAATATAGATAACACAAGAATGCACTAAAATAGAAAAGATACTAAAAGCCATTGTAAAAATAAAACTACCAAGAAATGTGATGTAGAATAGATTAAGAAAGTCAATGTAGGAAAATGACAAATATATAAAAGGAAAAATAGTTCAGGTAATTTTATGTAGTTAAGTTGTTGGTAGAAAAGTATATTCCTGAATTCTGAGGACTATAAAACAGACGCTTTCTCTAAAAGATACAGCTGAAAATGTGAAGTTAAAGTTTCAATTCCAGTTAACACTGAACTTCACAGTTCCAGTTCCTTTAAGAGTTTTGAACGTTAATCAGAACCACTGATTGAAAACTAGGAAGTTTTTAATATGGAAAATCATATCTGGCTTGAAACACTTCCTATTGGTCAGTATACATACATAGTATCCTTCTGAACAAATTCAAGAACTACTCTGTTAGAGAAATAATAAATTAGAGGAACAAATGAGGAAACACAAAAATATAACTGCCTGAATAGGCAGGCCATGATTTTAAAGACCAGACTGCTGAATAAATGCTAAAACTTGGCTCCTGAATGTCTTCCAAAGGCTACAGGCTGAAGGTTTGGTCCCTAGCCTGCAGCACTAGTGGGAGGCAGTGGAACCCTTAGGACACAGGGGCTATGTGTCAGTCTACCTCTGAAGGGGATTTGGGACCCCTCCTCTCCCTGTTTTCTGGCCACCATAAGGTGAATAGGTTTCTCTGCCATGTGTTCCTGCTATGATGTACTGTCTCACTACAAGCCCAAAAGCAATGGGCCAATCGTAGACTAAAAGCTCTAAAAATTGAGCTAAAATAAACCTTTCCTCTTCTTTAAATTGATCATATCAGGTATTCCATCATACTGATGGAAAGCTAACATACAGAAAGTTAACACAATTTTTTTTCACTATATAATTTCTAAAAAATATCTGTTTCTCTTTCAAAAAACACAAGAGGAAAGCACACAGGCAACTCTGTCAATATTTCAACCTTTTAAAGAAGTTGTGTGAGTTGATCTTTCTAATGGGCAATAAAACACAGTAGTTTTATTAAAAGCATGGTTTTTGAATTAAGAATGAGAGACTGTAGCCAGCATGAGACTTCGGGTAAGCTGTATACCCTTTTTGTGCTGTGGGTTCCTTGGCTCTAAAACAGGATAAGGGTACTGTTAGAATACAGAGATAATATTTGTGAATAACCAACATGGCACAGAAAGTATTACATATCATAAGTACTACTAATCATTTTTGTTGCTGCTGTTCTTAAGAAATGTTTTGGACTGTTCCTTTGGATTTTATATGATCTAATATCAGCACCCCCAATATTTCTGATTTTTTCCATTAACTTTTTTCTTAAGCACATGCCACTGACAGATATTTACTTTGTCTTGTGAGCTATCTCTCCCACATGAGAATAAGGCAGAGATTTTTATTTTATTCATTGGTGCATGACCAGGGCCTAGAAAAATAACTGTTACATAGCAGATACCTGATAATACTGTGTTACAGCAATTCTAAGCCATACATATCCTTATATTTTATTAAAATTTCTGAAACTAAATGTAATTTAATGAATTACATACTTAAAATCATCTTGCAATAACTGTTAACATCTTTTGTTTATTTAGGGGTGTATATAAAATGCATGATAACATCCAGGACTGATAAAAGACTTTCATCAATGAATGAATTAATGAAAGCAAGAATTAAAGGAACAGGTAAACAGTTCCATTTTATTTATTTATTTATTTTTTTTTTTTGTGGTGCCGGGGATCGAACTCAGGCCCTTGTGCTTGCAGGGCAAGCACTCTAATCACTGAGCTAAATCCCCAGCCCCTAAACAGTTTCATTTTTACCAACCATAATCCATAACTTTGGAGAATCATTTTAATTCTTTTTCTCTGACTATAAGCAGTTTAATCCTAACAAAAGTACTTTCTGTCTAGATCATTTCCTTGCACATACAAGTGCTTAGCTGCGTATTCCTGTTCTTGTTTTACTATCATTTGCCCAGTTGATTACTGACAAAATGTTTAATCAACTTTCTGCATGAAATACCGCTAAACTATGAAGAGTCTTTTAGACATAATAATTCTATGAAGGTCGGTGCTGTTTTTATTCACGCTTCCAACAATTATAAACACAAATACAGTGGTATCTTGGTTTATAAACAATTTGTTTTACAATTTTAGGGAAGATGGCTGTGTTTGTCTTTGTGTAGGGAAGATGACTATGAGTGTGTTTATCACTGGATATGGAACTTGAGAATGGAAGCAAAATTTTACTAAACATTTTTGTTCATGAACTGAATTTTCTGCCAACACACACGTTTGTGAACCGAGGTATCACTGTATAATGCTCAGAACAGATTGTTTCATACTCTTTAAAAGATCATTTCAAAATGATAAACTCTGTCTATACAATCATAAAGGCAATAGTTTGTACATATTTTACCAAATACTAAGTTTATAATATTAGGAAGAATATGAACAAGAACTTTCAAAAAACAGAAGAGGGAAAAATAACACATATTTAATAACACAATGCACCAATAATTCACATAAGAACGTTATATGATTTTTCTAGAGTACACCCGTATCTGCTACAAGTTGGCAAAAGGATATATAATCTCCCTTCCCAAATTTTAGAAACCACTATACTAGTAGCAAAGCTTTCAATTACCTTCACTAACTAAACCAAAATCAATTTAAGGAATATTACCCAAAGTAACAGCAATGTTAACTAATGAAAAGTAACTGCAGTGCAAACTAATGAGAAGTCATGCTTATGAAAATGAGACAACATAATGGAAGAATGTTCAGTTCTTAAGAAAAAAGAACTTCGGTAACACAAAAACACAAAGACATAGTTGAGAGAAGAGCAGTTACACACTGATCTGAAAATGAAGTTCAATATGGCTTTTATAAACAAACTATGCTGTGACACTAAGAGTTCTTTAAGGTTAGTATTTCCCTATTAGCCTAGTGACCATGAAATATTTATCAACAAGGTTTTAGATAAAATGTAGTAACATATGGTTAAGGTGATTTAATGAACCTACCAACTAGCTTATTAATGGACAAACTTCTAAGATACAGTAGAGTTAGCTAATGTTTCAAAGTAAGTTTGCATAATGAACGAGCTCCAAAATTGTATCAGACTACTAAGGCACAACAAGAAACTCACGTTGTTAGAGGTTCCAATTTGAAAAGATTCAAGATCTTTCCAATCTTGAAGAGTTAATGAGTCTTGCAGAAAAATACCCCGAAGAAATTTGGGAATACTGACAAGTGGCTTCCTCAACATCATGCTACCTCAGTGAGATTGAAGAAATTATTTATGAATACAATAATTAGCAAAGCTTTAATGAATCTTTTGGTGTGATTTAAAATTTTTAAATAATTTTGGAAATTACTTTTTGCTATTAAATATTATAAATACTCTAACAGTGTGGCATGTTTGAGAAATAATGTTAAGAAACACTTTTGTATAATTTCTCTAGAATTTGCTTTATAATATATACTCATAGAATTTTTTACAATAATTTCTCAGCTTCCTTAAAGTAAATCGTAATTCCCAAACATTCATCTTCGTATGTTCCCTGCCCCTCTCAACTCAGCAATTTGGAAATGCCTTCCTGAAACCCTAAACTGAATTTTATACTCAACATGATCAATGTATGAAAGATTCTGTTTTAAATCACTTCAAAGACCATATGGCAATGACATTATAATGAATTTTCCTTTCTTGATTCTTAAAAGGACACTTATTACAAATCAAGAATTATGAAACCAATGGCTTTTCTGAACACAGGGAAGTCAACATACTTCTCAGATTGAAACTATTTTTAATCAAAGAAATGTCTTCTAAGTGAAAAACTAATTGTCATCTAACCTACAAATTTTACATTAGGACCTCCTGAACTAATTATTGGTTAAGCTAAAATCATCTTGGTCAGCTACTGGCAGTCACAACTATTTTAAGTCACCTTAAATGAAGGAGAGTGAGCAGGGTTTATTTCCACTAAATCCCCTGGGAGCTACCAAGCCTGATTCTATCCTCTACAGCTTGAGTGGAAAGACAATCTAGTTATTGTAAACAGGCAACAATAATATGTACAATAGGACAAAGTATTTCGTCCCATCAGTCTAAAATATATACATTAGTTTATAACATTATTCCCTGATCTAAATATACTTTAACTGTACCAATCAAATTAGCCTGTTTTTAATGTCACAAGTATTATGGTATAGTAACATAATAGCCAAGACAATATAAGCATGTTTATTTATGAGCCAAAATATACAGCACAATGGGCTAAAAACAAGACTAAAAACAAGCATAATAAAACTCACCTTCATTGGGAGATGTTTTCAACTTGGTGCAAATTCCATAGACATCTCCATAGCTTTCCTGTATTTTTCGTAATGCATCTGTGGACCTGAGCTCCATGAGAGCCCGTAGCTCTGCGAGTGTAATTCCAAAGTCTCCATCATGATTAGCTTCTTTCAAAGAGTTTTTCACACCACCATATGCAACTGAATTGTTTGCCATATCGCCCATTACAAGTATAATTTATTAGGAGGAAAATGTTTCCTAAAAGAATCTAATTTTCACTTGATATATTTTCAAGATGAAAATCTTTCAAATGTAATTTTTCTTAAACCAAACACTCATTGTATGACTTTGTAAAGCAGCATCAGCAGCAAGATTTCCCAGAGAAATATCTTGACCTTTGGCCCATGACTTGTTTCTTCATATCAATCATGAGATGCACGCATCTGTAGGAAGAAAATATTTAAAAGTTAGTAAGATCCATCTTAAGTATTATGCACATAAGCACACTTTCTATACATCATCAAGTAACTAATCAAAATATATTGTTTAATTATAAAATTATTTGAGAACTGTGGTTTCATAACTTTAAAATTTGTGAATGATAAAAGATCCAAGAATGACATCTAAATAAACTTTGTCAAGACTTTAGATCTTGTCATTATTAAATAAAACTACTTCACATGACTGAATTTCATGTTCCAAGATTATTATTAATAGTTACCACTGAAGTACTTAGTTCCAAACTCTATGCTGACAACTCAAAGTTCATCCTTTCAATCATCACAATTTAATCTCATGAGGTGTTACTAGTCTTTAACTAAGGAGAGTAGACTCAAAGGAATTAAGTTTTTTGCACAGCTAACAAATGGGTGAAATGTCTAAGGCCAGACTATCTCTAAGCCCATGTTCCTTTTCATACACGGGACTCTCTCTAAACCTTTCACACACAACAGCCTTTCAAAGGATAAGAAGCACAACACACCTTCTGACATGGTCTCCTGCAATGTTCCTTGGCCATTCTGCCTCCACCATCTTTTGGCTTTCTAAAATTATCATCCACATGATTTGTCACATTTTATCATCCTAGGTCTTCTTTGACTAGCTAGCTGAAGAAATTCTCTACTCTTTGGTCAGTCTTTTTTGCCACTTTTGTTGTTGTTGTTGACCCTTATTATTGTCTGAAATTATTTTGTTCATTCAATTACGTTATTATTTTCCACCCTTCCATCTAATATTAGTTCTGAGAGTTGGGTTCAACCATCATTATATTTTGAGAACCTAGAACTGTGCTGGACCATGGTAGACAATAAAAGCTGGAGAAACAAACGGATGTACTGTACTGCTTCAATTTCCTCACCATACTTTCCTCTTATTCTAACCTCCATAAACATGAGCTCTTAACCCTTTCTCCTTTAAAGTAACAATCACCTCAAAGTTAACAAAGACTGGATTCATCATATTCCCTAATAGTGACCTCTCTTTCACAGTCACTATTATTCTAATCACCTGGGTTTGGAATCTCTGTTTCTACCTTCCCAGCTTCAGTCAGCTGTTGGGTTTGGTTAATTCTTCCTTTAAAAAGCCTGTTCTGATTAACCCTTTTTCTTCCTAATCTTCAAATAATTATGCAAATTATAACACTACTCCCCAGGTTCTTCCTCACTCTAGTATCTCTTACATCCAATCCCTTGTGTACTTTTCTACTACATTTAGCTTTTAAAAGTGGCATCATGGCACTGTATCTATACCTACAGGAAGAAATGGAGCCCTATTCCTCATGTCTGTTTGGCATTTGAGGCCATGTTCCAGTTTACTGACTCGACCTCTCTCCTCCAAACAAGACCTTTCAAAAATATTTAATAAAATGTTTGATGAGTATGAACTAGAAAAGATACTGGCAAATGCAATTAATCTTCAAGCTATGAAGGTGTTAGGAGGTTGTCTGCAAATCATGGTATGTAATCCACATACTTCAGCATGAACCACAGTCACTTGGAGAGCTGGTTAAAGTACAAATTGCTGGGTCCCACCTCCATAGTTTCAAATTCAGCAGGATGAAGCAGAAGCTCCAGAATGTACATTTCTGTCAAGTTCTCAGGCAATGCTATCTGTCCAGGCAGCACAATGTGAGAAACACTGGCCTGGAGAAATGATTATAAACTTAGAACACCAAGGAGTTGGGGATGATGGGTTCATAAAAGTTTGCTTGCTTTGGGTTAAATTTACAAGGATACGACAGCAGTGGATTCTGTAAGACATTTTCTTTCATTGTCTGCTTCTTCCCACTTCACATACTCTTACGCTTGCCCAATTATTACCAATTTTACACATCTCATAGGTAAAGAGGATTTGCTCCTACTCACACATCAGTTACTGTAGTAACCTAACTTCAAAAACTGGAAAAGGGTACTTCTTCGATAATCTCCTTAAATTCTCATACACAAGATTTGTTCTCCTAAACACCATATCAAACCCAAAACAGATTATTTGTCTAACAGGCAAAATAATTAAGATTCATAAATCTGTGTGTTGAGGGGCATGGGTGTTGATCTGTTGTTTGGTCTTCATAAAGAGGAATTTTCCTCACTAACTCCTGGCACACTACCCCACCCAGTTACTACTGAGGTGAAGTGCCCTGCTTGGCCAGAGATTTTCCTAGAACTAGACATAACATTGCTTCTGCTCCTATCTGCCTTTTTGAGGATAGCCAGATTACCTACCTGTAGGACTTACACATTCTGGTTTGAGAATTAAGAAACAGATTCTTGGGCTAAAAAACTTCCTGTTGTTCAAGGTGCCAAGAGTAGGAAAAAATAACTGTTCAGTTCTGGGTTTGATGTTAGAACCTCACGACTGCCACACAAAAATCAATTTCCCCTTTTCAGCTATAAAACTTATTTAAAAAGCTCCCATGTGCCAATCTTTGCCTTTTCTTTCAGCAAAAGTAAAATAGGAGAAGAGAGTGTTATTTATTGGATGCCCTTAAAGTTCTCAACAAGGAGGTGAAGCTATGCTGTAATTAAAAAACCCATGCACTTTCCACAGTACTGTCTTCACTCTAAGTCTTCACGTTTATTAGGCCAGATGGGAGTTTCTGTAGGTCAAAGCATAGTCAAATAACACCAACTGTGCCAACTTATATAATCCATTTGGTACTGAAGGAATATTCCTGGAGGTTTTTGTTACTGACCATCTCAACATACTTTTCTCCATCTTTCAGTATCAGTTTTTAGTATCAGTTTTTGTCTCAAATTTGCTCTTCAATGCTCAATAAATCTGAGGGGGTTCATCCCACACACTCCCCAGCCATATGAATGTCACCCAAAAAAAGTCAAGAGTGGCAAACTCTGAGGAGAAGACTTGGTTTTATTTGTATATTTTTATGTTTTAACTACACTGAAATGTGCGAGATGGGAAGAGGTTCTGTATTATGGCCATCTATTATCACAGGTGAAAACCTCTGAGAATGGATACACTGCATAGGTGGGCAGGGAGGGGCACAAACCAGCATGTGCCTGTCAGTCCTAAGAGTTCATCTGATTTCCTCCTAGGTCATGACTAAAATTTGTCCTATCATTGATCTTGTCTATCACTGATCTTTTTGGCAGTGTGTCAATAAATTCCTTATTGGACTGATTTTCTATTACTTTGCAACTCACAGAACTTTGATAAGGACATGATTACCAACCATTTTCAATTGCTCCATTGTAAGGATGTCCAGGGAAAAGTAGCAAATACCAAGCTGTCTACAGCTTCCCTCTTCTGCTTTCCCCTTTACCCTCTTTCATTTATTCAACTGCTTGATTGACAAAAATGCTAAGGACAACGAAAAATTTTGCTTTTCACTTGTTAGAGACAACATAACAAGCAAGAGACAAACTATTTGGGATTGAGCTAAAACAAAAAATACAACAGCTATTTTGATTATTCTTTAAAGAACTTCTATCTTCTATCTGAAAATCTTAAAAAATGTTAAGTGGAAGCTGAGCCCCAGAAGAGACAAGTGTTAAGGAAAACACACAGCTACTCTATACAAGATGTTCAGCCTAGCAAATCTATCCCCAAATAAGCAGTATCTCTGATCAAAACTGTATCAGTAGTCTTTGAGGCATTATGAAAAAGAGGTAGCTGAAGACTAGAGTTGGACAAAAATAGCTATCATCTTCAAAAGGGACAATAAGGTAGATTCCTACAGATGTGATTAAGCATGGCCCCAAAAGAAGACGAAAGGATGATGGGTCCTAATGAGTGAAGCTCAAAAAGAGATAGCTTGGTTAAAAATACAATTTCAATGTCTTCTCTCACAGTCACTTGACTACTAAATCATGGAAAAGTTGTACGAAAGTTACAGATCCCTCCATCACTTAGAAAAACTAAAAAAAAAAAAAAAAAAAAAAAAAAAAAAAAAAAAAAAAAAAAAAAAAAAAAAAAAAAAAAAAAAAGGAAAATAGCTAAGTAAATTAGGGTTTGAAATGCAGTGCCAGATGAACGATGCAGTTCTAAAAGTGATTTTCAATACTATATAGCAACATGAGATTTTGGCACATAAGACAGAAAATATATGCTAATAAAACTAAGAATATTAGCAACACGGGGCTGGGGATTTAGCTCAGTGGTTACAGTGCTTGCCTTGCAAGCACAAGGTCCTGAGTTTGATCTCCGGCCCAAAAGAAAAAGAATATTAGCAACAGGAGAAACAACCTGGAAAAAAGAGTATTTCCAATTCCTGAATGATTCTAAACTTCTGCTAGTGACTTGAAGGCATAGAAATTATATTTATTCAATCTATAAATATCTTGAAGGCAGGTAAATCAGCAAATCATGTTAGCATGACAAGGTCAGATCTGAGCGGGCATATGGGCATGAGGCTAAGTTTAATTGGTACATAAATACTATATTTAATTCCAAAACTCGAACTGTGTAACTACAAGAAATGCAACTATATATATAGTATATATGTAAAGATAATGGTACAATTTATTAAAGGTATAAATATACATTGACCTGGTATTAATAAACATTATCACACCAAGCTATCAATCTTAATCAGCATAATTACTCATTTTTTGGAGTGATTAAGCAAGTCCTAAATTTTATGTTACCCAATCCAGATCAAAATAAAATACAAATTACACATAAATTTTAAAAAGCCTTCATTCTGCTAATAGAATCTTAGAATTTAACAACTGAAAGCTATGCTAGACAAATACCAGTTTGTTTCACAGCCACTGAAACCAAACACTTGTAATCATATACTTCCAAAAAAGGATAAAAATGCTTATAATAAAAGGCAAGTATTAAACATTCACAAAAGCATTAAAAAACAACAAGTGACCAACATCTAAATCATGGAATAATTCATAACAATGTGCAGGTTTTAAGTAGGCTCCTACTATCAAGGAAATGACTGGAATCACACTTCAAAAGGATACCGGCACGCTAGCCATCAGATACACCATTTAATGGACAAAAAACTAAAAAATAATTTTGACTACAGTTTTTCTAAAAAGAACGTTCAATAGCTCTCCAGTTTCTTATTTATCTTTTAACATAAAATTAAGTCCACTTCCTCTGCACCTAAATAGGCAGTTATGGGAAGAGGGACAACTAAGGACTCTAGCTGTTTTCTCATTGTGGCTGCTATTGGCATTTTATTAAGAGCTACTTCATAAATTAAGGAATACAGCCCCACCCCACCTGACACTCCAACATAACAGCAGTGGTCCTCAAGTCAGTGTGGAAACCTGATACTTACCATCTACATGTTTCCTATAGGGTCTGGATAGTATCATTACTACATAACTGTGTCTAGATTTAATGCCTATTATGCTAAAAACTACTTAAGGGCAAAATCTAGCCTTATACATCTTGTAACTCAGCAAAAGGAACTATGATCTTTCAACTTTCTTCCACAGCACTTTCTGCAGGAAACAAGCCTGATTACCTGACACAGGCCCTAAAAACATGAGCTCCTCCAATAATCACAATAATTTTTAATAAGAAATGATAATAGTTACTGTAAACCATTAGTTATAAATGTAATGGTGGAAAGAGCAGATGGTGTGATACTATACAGAAAGAGCAGACATTCAAATTCATGAGTGATGTGGATTTTCTCTTACTTTTGTTATATTTGAATTATTTAATTGTAACATTTCAAGAAAACCAAAGGATGACTTAAATTTAATATTATTCTAAACTTTTAAAGGGCTTTAAATAAAATAAACACACACACAAAAATAAAGCTTGTAGGACTTAGTAATGAATTCATATGAGTAATAAATGATATGTATAAAACAGGAATAAATTCAAACAAGATTTCAGCTTTATAGAATTGATATAGCAGAAAATCAGCATTGTTATGATGCCTAATTTATTAGTCTCAAAAGATTCATAAATGTTACCCCATGTCTTTGTTGACTAAAATTAGTTCCCCTTCCCTCAGTAATTTACTTATTATCTTCATCTTTCAGAAGAGAGACTAACTATATAGTACTCTAAAGAGCAAGTTATAGCTGCTGTTGGTTACAAATCTGGCAGGACCACTTAGCAAATCTCTCAGGACAGGAAAGATTAGAGTAGGGAAGGGATTAATTTGTTCTTCTAGTACAGCTTTTTATCACACAGTTATAATGAGTTGTTTATCTGTCTTCCCCAGTGAACTGTGAACTCAAGGTAGGTTTTGTGCCATTCACTTTTAAACTCTAGCATTGTCTGGAATGTAGTGAGGCCTCAATGCTTATTGAATAAAAATGCTCTTGTTTGAACCTTAAGATCAAATCAATTTGAGAAGGTTTCACCACAGAAACAATAATTTAAATAGCAGCACAAACCCAAAACCTTCTAACACATTTCAAGTAACACGCTAATGATGTCAGAGAAAGTCAACATTCCACATTTTCAAACCACCTTGGTATACAAGATATATAAACTTAATTTTCCTTTAAATCATTTAGACAATTGAAATTAAAAGGTATTTCAGATTTTCACATGAATTATACTCTGCTACATGGCAATAGTTTTTAACCAGGGTCCTAAATCCCTGAGGATATGTGAAATAACAATATTATGTTTCAATAATTTCATAAGGCTTGGAAGAAATGTCATACTTATTTCAGAAATAATTTGTTAGTTACCCATACCAAATAAAGATATACAGAATTGGAGTTAGCAGGTTGGTATAAATCAGTGATAAATCACAAAGTAGCATAATCTCATCCAGTTAAGGCTACTTGGCAAGAAAACCCTCAACCCTACAGCTAGCATCTTTTCTGAAATTTGCTATTTCTATCTCCCACTCACAGATCAACCTAGCTTCTCCTCCAGTGCTGCAACAAAACTATTCTTCTGAGTGACCAATGACTCCCTCTTGTTCTTACATCTAAAAAACGAGTCCTTATCTGAGCCACAGTAACCTTTGCTACTTGTGACCACTCCCTCACTCTAATTCTTCCCCTGTCCATACTGTCAAGGGCTTGTTCTCACTCTCACTGCTTTTTCACTCCTAGAATAATTGTCAAGGCAATCAGTGGGGAGGAGTGGATGGCATGACAATCTTTATCAGAATTGTTTTCATCTGGTTTTAGGCAGTGACAATTAGGTTCATTTATAGATAATAACAAAGGTTTCTTTGCATGTGCATTTACAAGGCTTTTTTTTTTGTTTTTCTCATATTTAAGAATTTCACAATTTAATTAAAATGAAATCCCACAATAGCAGTGTAGCTCAACGGAAGTGTGAAAAAACCACCCAGTTTCTTATCCTGCCCCAAACCCAGCTCCTCTTCCCATCGTGACCTTTACTATACTGAGGAATATGCCAGCCCAAGCAGGGAAGGCTCTATAAAGGGGTGATTCACCCCCCTCCCTGGAGTTTTTGATAACTGTCATTTCTAACACAGAGTACTTATTTATGCCCACGAAGTATTTAATTATGTACAGTATATGGTAAAATTTTAATGTAAATGATCTGAAACAAGATATACTAAAGCTAACTATAGACATGTTTGGTTTTATGGGCAATTCAGTTGGTAACACCTTATCCTAAACATTAAATTAACAATACCTCCATCTCTTAGGGGTTGGCTTAATTTTGCAAAGTTGTATTTACAGAATCAAAAAATAAGCAAACAAGAAACAACAAATAACCCACAATCCCTCTGAATTTACCAAACTAGGAAAAATTTAAAGTTAATACTTTAAGCACCTGGAAGTATTAATTTTAACAAATTTAGCAGGGAGCTATATAATTTAGACACCTGTCTTTTGTACTCTCCTCAAAGTAAATTATATTTTTTCTTCTATTGTTCTATTTAGGCATGTTAGGAACCTTTCAGTAAGCTTTTTACAGTAAGGTTCCTAGTTTAAAAAAAAATCTTTTGAAAAGCTCAAAAACAAGGAAAGTTAATTTTATATAATCTGTGCAATTTTCCAAATATAAGAACATACTATATATCCAGTTAAATAGGAGAACCAAATGTTCTATCATTTTTCTAGGCTCACTGGTGTTGAAATTTTCAGATATAGTCAAAGAAGAGATTTCTAAATTAAAACAGTATTTTTTTTCCTTCTGTTCAGAAGCTAGAAGGCAATACGAACACTTGAATGTCACACCAGCTGCTCGGTCAGCCTACTCAGTTCTAAAGAGCTTCTATCCTGTCAATTCACAAGAACCTACACTTCAGTGCTCAAGGAAACAGGATGCTCATTATGTCACTGAACAAGCTTACAAAAATAAAGTTGGCAATACTGGGAGCCAGATAAGTATGTAAATGAGCTTTGTTTTATTAATTAAAAACTCCAGATTTCAAAGGTTTATTCCAGTATTTGACCAACTGAATACAGAACGAAAACCCTAAGACACATTCCCATTTTTATGCCCATTTTATGTATGTAGTTTGGAATTTCCAGTTGTAGTTATTAAAGAACAGCACAGTAAATCAATACCTACTCTTGTGATACATTCAAGTAATCTGGCTGAAAAATAAACTAAATTGTATTTTAAGAGATGTTATGCACAAATTTGATTTATAATTAGCACAATGAAGTGCTAAGAATAAGGACATTAAAGATGTGTTCGACCATAACTCACTTCATCATATCATGCTGATGATCCTTTGAATTTGGTTTCACACATCCCTCATTTTCCTTGTAAGACTTTGATTTATACTCTGTAACTGGTATTCAAGGTCAGGGCCATGCATGAAAGTCGTCATCACCTGGAATTGTTCTATTTTCAAGATTCCCTTTCAGTACAACTTATCCCCCTTTATCTCTCTTCACTTTTACTGAATCTTGTACACACATTCTCACCTCAGGCTCAAGGCAGTAAAGACTCCTTCTGATTAGTACTCACCTCCCCTCCCCAAAAAAGCTAACTTCCCAGTGGTCTGTATGTGTGACTTGTTCTTTATCCTCCTACTATACCCATCTGGTTAATTAGCTACCCTTGAACAGACAAACCATCTGGCTGAGCAATGCTGGTAAAATTTTGAAAACTGAGTTCTTACTCCCATTAGAAACTTATTCTTCTCAGTCATATATGACCCACCGATATCTCTTAACTTCCCAGAACGTTCCTTCAATTCCATTTCTTAAATTACTCCACTCTTGCTTCTACCCAGGTTACTCAACTTAGCCTCAATACCTATTTTCTTGATTGCTGCTATAAGCCACCAATCAACCAACTCAATCCCCTTATTTTGGTTCCTTTACTTAGCCTAGCCAATATTTACATGCATTTACTCCATAAAGACCATGTCTTTCTCTCTCCTCTCCCCCTAAATCATGACCCTTCTGGATTTTAACTTACTAAGCTATCCTTTTGTTTTCCCCCTCCTTTTAACTCATCTCTCAAAGATCATTCCTCAATACTTATCACCTACACTCACCTTGACCTTGGAAAACTGGATTTGTTCTGTTTACATACTACTGAAATGACTCTTTACAGTGATTAATCATCTCAGTCCTCATCTCCCTCTATACTTCTGTGTCACTAGACAGTATTCTTCCTATCTACTATATTCCTCACTTAGCTCGCACAGGACTTTAAAGCAATCCCTCTCTGCCCTTACTCGCTAGCTTTTTAAAAAATCTTTACCATGTTCTAAATGAGGGTTTCGTCCAGGGATCTATTTACGGGTCTCCCTTTTCTAAAATATTCTCTCATGGAAACTCATACCACATAATGAACTACATATAGCACTGGAATGTAGTTACAGGCCATGTTAGAATTGTTTAGACATTCACATTAAATATCTTAAAGCACATCAAATGCAAACAAATATCTTGAAGCACTTCAAATATTAAACTCTCCCTCCTAAATCTGTTTGCCAAAGTTGCTATCAGTCCCAAAGACGTGAGTAAATCCCAAGTCCAACGATCTGCCTTCAAGGATTTTACAGTACAAGGTTTGTAGAGAGAATCACAAAAGCCATGGTGAACAAAGTTTTAAATGGCTACATAGCAGTGATGGTGAACCTTTTCGAGCTTTCGATGATGCAGACAGCCTGCTGCAGCATGTGTGGAACAGGTCCTCCACCACTGCTATGTAGTTTCAAGAAAGGCTTCACTTTCAAGATATAACTAAACTGAGGTGAGTGGTGCAGGGATGGGGGAAGGAGCTGAAAACACAGGTGACTGAAAGTTTGACAGAGCTAAGCATCGGGGATCAAAGAGACAGCACAGGAAAAAGCTGATATAGTACGGTGATAAAAACACTACTTCTATCTCTGAAAATTTTCTTAAAAGTTAATCTCTCCTAAAATACAATATAAGCTTCTTGAGGGCAGGGTAATAGCCACAGCTTGCTTTCTTACTGTTATGATGTTTAAAAACGTTTTATTAGTGTATGTTTGCAATATACAGTATATACATTCATCATGGGAAACTGGTACATATACATATATATTGCATCTTGATCCATTTTACTTTACCTTCCCCTCTCCTCCCTTCCATCTCTCCCTATTCCCCGATTCCTCTCCCCATCCCCAATAAAGTCTTGTATTCATTTTAGTGCCATCCCTTACAGAGGCTAGCAGATTGCCTGATTATTAGAATATATGGGTAAAAGCAAAGTTTAAAAGATTTATGTTAGCTTTTCATTGCTAGGAATAAATACCTAAGAAAAGCAATTTAAAGAAAGGAAGCCAAGCATGGTGGTGTGTGCCTGTAACTGCAGCCCTTTAGAAGGTTGAGGCTGGAGGATTACAAGTTTGAGACCAACCTGGACAGCTTAATGACTCAGCAATACACTGTCTCAAACAAGGTTGGATGAAGCTCAGTGTAAAGAGTCTGGGTTCCTCATGGTCACTGGACTCTACTGTTTTTAGGCCCGTGGTGAGGCTCAGTCATGGTGGAAGGGTACGCTGGAGAAAAGCTTCTCATATCTTGGTAGTCAGGAAGCAGACAGGGGGCAAAGAAGAGCTCAGAGGAAGAGGCGAGGAACAAAATGCAGCCCCCAAGGGCAGGCCCTGATGTCCCACTCCCTCCAAACAATCCATGTGGCGATGAACTCATCAATGATTAACCCGCTGATGAGGCCAACATCCGCATCACCCAGCAACTTTCCCAAAAGCCCACCTTGGAGGTTTTACATCCAAACTAAAAGAAGATTAATGCTATTAAAAACCTAACAGAAAGTTGAAATACCAGGTGCACATATTAAAAAAGAAAATAACCAAAACTTCAGGCTTACATAGAACTGAGAGGTAGTAAACATGCAATTTTCAAGTTTCCAACTCCCTTTTCATAACTTTTTAATAAAAACTGAAATCATTTTATAAGACTAATGGGAGATCTGCATTATCTTTTGAGAGATAGAAATATGTGTGATTTCCTTTCTCAGCAGCCGTGGAAAGTAAAACGAATAGGCCAGGAAGATGATGAAGATATTTTCAAGGTGGCAGCGGAAGTGGCAGTATCTACCTGTGAGCACTACCCACCTCCGGTGGCCGTCAATGGATCACACATGTAACAGACCAACAGAAAGCTGTAGATACAAATTCAGGACACAGGCGTCATGTACCAAATCAGTACCCCTCCTCTCAACCATTTGTTCCAGTACATTCTCATCAGACTCTCCACGTTTTTCTAGTCCGATTGTCATACTAGTGAATTTTCCTCTGAAAACTGGCCTATTCCCTTTTCCCTTCTATTATCTTCTTCAAGGAACAATTAAAAAGGTCCCGCTACCCTGAGAAATGGAATCAACCCATTTCTCTGCTTCCAACATCTTTTGGAACCTATGTAACACATTCATCGTGTATTACAATTTCGTGTGTACATAGCTTTCTCCTCCAAACTTTAAGGTCTGAGGGCAGGATGGTCTTGTTCATTTCTGTATCTCCTATGATCACTCGAGCAGTAGTACTTTGCCCATGGAAACTGCTCAACTGAAGGTAATTAAACTGAACTGGAGAACTTATGGTGGTGCCATTAAAAACAAACAATGGTCCAGAAGCTGGCATAAGAGAATGTCAATCCCAGAGAAGTAAATATTCTTCCCATCGAATCATAACCATGATGATAGGTCCACAGCTTCTTAGATTTCACTCCATCACTCTTTAAATACTAACTAAGCGTGGGAAATTTACCCATTGTTTTAGCTTCCTAATTTGTAAAATGAGACTAATGCTATATACCTCTTAAATTTCTGAAAGGCCTTAACAAGTTAATATTTCAAAATGTCTTAGAATCATACTAACATCTTCAACCAAGAGACTGATGCTTAATGATAAGCACTCAATAAACTAGTCTATTGTGATAGTTATAATTAGCCATAACACACCTTTAGTTTCCAATAAACTGTGCTATTAAGTATACATCACATCACGCTTAAAATAACCTGGTAACATAAGGAACATAATACATATTTGCTAAGTAGACAAAAATATTTAATTTGGTATTTGAAAGTGATCTGCGCGTACATAATGGCTCCAAATAATATTTAAGAATTAAAAAGTCTATAGGGCTTTAATCACACATCTAAAATTTTATAACAGCTAATCTCAAAATCAGACTGATCTTACTTTCAAAAGAATAGTAGAGTGACACCCAGAAGGGAGAAAAAAAGATTTTTTTCCCACAGTTAAAATTAGATGTTTAAGATTTGTAAGAGACTTAAAAATAATGACTAGGAAAACTAAATACCAACCTGAAAAATTCTGTTACACAACATTCTGGAGAAAAAACACAGAAATACATCTATCCAATAATTATAACCTTACAGCATTCATATACTATAAATGAACAAGAATCAGAAAACATGAGGGAGAAGAAAAGAGCTGTCAGAACATCAATCCTACAGATTTTCTAAATAATAAGTTTAAAATTTTAAATACATTTAAAAAATAATACATATAGATTATGTGTGATGCTTTGGATGTTATCTGGGCAACATAAGTTTGGTCCCCTCCCCACAACTGGTAGGCATTCTGACTTTAATCTACCAGGATTTCACTGATACTGGAGTGGAATGAAGAAATACTAGTACTGACCCTTACTAAAATGTTGACTATTTTAAATTAATGCCTAGGATCTAGGATACAACTCATACAATATATACTGAGCAACAAAGAGTGGCTGAATAATCTTAATACATTTAATAATAAACGCAGTGGTAATTACCAACTAAGGAAGTACAGTGTAAGTAATCATTCCTATGTCCAATGCTAGTCTGAGCAAATAAGAGACTGGCTATAAAAAGTAGAGGGAAAATGATATACTACACAACACACACACACGCATGCATACTGGAGAAGAACCTTTTCAGAACCTAAACACAGGGAAAAAAGTATAATTGTTCAAGTCTTTGTTTTAAACAAAGGATTCACACTTCAACTGACTTGCCTCTTTTAATAGGAACTACTGTGATCATCTAGCAGGAATTAAAATTTAAAATCATCGTATTACGTTTCAGCTATTTTTATGAATTAAAAATCAGCAGAATATCAGCAATTTCATGTGGTTCAATCTAGCATAAAGAATCGAGCCATGCATTCAAAGCAAACTAAAGGGAGCAAAATGGAAAGAGATCACTGGGTAAACTGATTAAGTCAATTTAGTGGGGGAAAAGCATTTAATAGTCAAAAATGGACTGGTCAACCACGAAAATACAGGCAAAGGAGAGTTGTTTAAATAGGAAAAAAAAATGTGGCATTTCTCATTTAAGAAGTGTCTAGAACAGTGTTCTAAGCTCACAGTGGGCTTTCAGTTGTATTTGTACCTAAACTAAATAGCGAAAATATTGATAGTATTTGTAAGAGTTAAGAGGGCACCTGTAAAACTACGGTGCTAACCAACTTGCAAAAACACTCCACACAACTCATGCCACCTAATCCTCCCAATGCCCTAATGAACAAGGTACTATTACTGTCCACAACTGCCAGATGAGGCAACTGGTCTTTGAGAGGTTATGAAAAACCTGACTCCATTACACATTTCAAACATACCATCTGCCTACATACTCAGTAAGCAACCTTCTCACTATGAGTTGTACCATGTAACAAATCTACAGGGAAGATTTAACAACCTATTTCTTAAGAGCTTTTAAACTATGCAAGTTGATACTCTGATTTTTATATCAATCTCATAAACTTTATTAATGAGTCTGATCCAAAAAATTCAGAGTGAGACTACAGTTAAGCCAGCTTTTCAGAGTCTGCAAGTCTGAGTCTTCACCAATGTAAATCTACTAAGAGATGCAATCCCTGTCCTGTGAAATCCCTTCGGGAACAGTTTCCAAGAGTGTTAATAGCCCAAGATCATTATTAGCAATCTCTTCCTTTTAGAAATCTCTAGAATAAAAAGAAGCAAAAATGAAAGAACAAGATCCTAACTGTCACTTTGCTTTGCTGATCCTTAATCTCAAACAAATTACTATCTCCCTTGGTCTTATTTTTTCTCATACATAACAGCTAGATGCACTGATCTTGCATTCCTTCCTTATCTAACACCTGTGGCTGCCAAACTATACCACGAAACACTCACTTTCCACGTCCATCTTCTAATTCTGATTTCATCGATGAGCATTCCTTCTGTGTCTCTAACTTGCTCTTCTATGCACCTTGTCTCTTCCCCACCCAATCACTTCACCTCCACACTCACCCCAGTGGAGTGTGAGGTCCTTTATCTCACTAGCATTCCATAGTTAATGACTCTAGATAAGCATTTATATGCTACCCTCCATTGCATGACAGTGTGAATCACAGAGCCTAGTACAGTATTTGTGTACACCTGAAGTACTGAAAACTTGTACCTTTATCTGAAAGCCATATACAATTCAATAGTGTTAGATCAAAAATTACGGCTGTGTATTAGTATTTTCCAAGTTCTGCCTCTTGCTACCACTTAGCTTACTTTAAAACTGTATTTCCAAGCCTCATTTCTTTCTCATCTCTAAGATCTCCAAAACTTCGACAAAATTTTTTAGTTCTAATCTCAAAACCAAATTCCAAAACTCCATTCCTTTTATCAAACCTCAAATTGCTGTAGACAAGACTTTCTCAAATTGGTGTCTTAGAGAAGCCTAATTCATAGTACATTAACAGTATGTTGTAAGGTGTTTTCAGCACAAAGAGGTTTCTTCAGCCAGAGACTTTTCACAGCTTAGCACGTATTAATCTACAAGAGGGAAATAGTACATGTAGTATTTCCTGAACTTACTTTTTCTCTTCTTTCCATGCAGTATTTATTAATATCCTCTAGGACCGGTGTTTCACAGAAGACTTTAGGAAACGTTGTTCTAATCTATTCTTTCCTATGTCAAAGTATCCATCACTTACATGCAAAAGCGCCTGAATTTTTGTTTTATTTCCAGTATCCAAACAGCAGCTAAATTCCTTTTTCTTCTCAATCTTATCGCATCCATGCACTGAATTTCAAGTCCTGTCATATAAGAGTTACAGATCTTGTCTATAAAATAAACATTAGACATATTCCTATCAACACACTGAAGCTGCTATGAGGATTTGAGAATGAAGGTAACATCTTGCTTGCTGACTCTTTTGTAAGCCCCAAATTTTCTCCCTAAGAGATAATTAGAAACCATTCTTTATTATGCTGAATTTTAATTCAAAGCTAAGAGTCCATTTCCTTGCTGAGGGAAGCACAGATCTTGTAAATATTAGCTATGACGGGAAGCTTGAACATGATAGAAATAAGAAATGTACATAAAATAAATATGGCATGAGAAACAACAATGGTACAAGGGTATCATAGCCAACAGCATATTACCACTCCCTCCAAAATATAGTTGGGGGGAATAATTAACATGTGTTAGGTACATGTACAAACTCCCCATGATTAATGTAATCATGACTGCAAACGTACTAAATGAAAAAACAATATAATCAAGAGGTACAATAACTTACAGCTAATTTCTCATTTATTCAAGCATTTAAATTTGAGTTATTGTAACTCTTTGTAACTGTATACTGCATGTCTCAAGTAGTCCATAAATTTTTGAAGGTGAAGACTGTCATTTGGGTACATTTATTTTTAATGCTTTATTAAGCCACTAGCATGAAAAGAACAGGCTTTCAAATATTTCCCCATCTAAGGCATATCTACAGTTCTACGTGGTAGGGTTACAGCTGGGAGCAAAAGAAATAATCCACTTCCCAAGAAACTTAAATTCTTCTGGGGAAAATACATGTATCTCTATCTGTATCTACATGAAGCAATTATTTAACTACAGTCTGGTAAAAATATAAACTGGTTGATTCTTTAACATCTATTGATGGTTTAGTGCAATGGAGAAAGAAACAGACATGAAGCTAATACAGGGCTCAAAATATTGTCTGATTAAAGCCTTTTGGAATTGGCAAGGAAATGCAAGAAATTTGGAGGAAGACAGACTGTGTCATCTTTGGCTATGAAACAGTATTAGAAGCAAATTCTTTGAAGCTGGGTCCATGATAGCAAATACACCTCAGAGTAGTACCTCTTTGGCTTATTGTCAAATACAAGGGAAATCCACTCAATTTTGCTTACTACAGAGGGGCACTATGCTGTCAGTCTTCCGTATAAAAAATGATCATGATGATCTTGATAACAATAATAACTGTTAACATTCACACAATGTTTTATCTTACCAAGGCCCTTATGAGATTTGGGTTATAGGCTGAATATCCTTACTCCAAAAATATGAAAAGCTCTGAAATTTGCAACTTTTCAAGTGCCATGCTGAATTTTGGGGGCATTTAAGATTTGGAATTAGGAATGCTTAACAGGTAAAGTCTCAGAGCCAGGCAAGGTGGCCCACACCTGTAATCCCTACACCTGAGAGGCTGAGGATCGTCATGACTTCAAGGCCAGCCTGAACTACACACCAAGGCTCTGTCTCAAAAAACAGGTAAGGTCGATGTAAATACTGTAAAATCCAAAAAAACTCCAAAATCTGAAATACTTCTGGTCCCACGTACTTTGGATAAGGGATACTCACCCTGTATTACTTTCCATTTTCTAATAAAGCAAGCTGAAGTGAGGCATGTTAAGTAACTGACCTAAGGTCACAGAGCTATTGTGGGGGCGGAGGTGGGATTCACACTGTCATGTGGTTTGCTCCTCACCATTCTGCCCTGTGTGCCTTTGCAAGTATGTACATGGAGGGATGGCATCAGGCCTCTCTGAGACGAGCACCTATTTGGTATATGTGCTGTTGAAGTGAGCACCGAGCATCTATTTGGAAAGACAAAACATATAATTAAAGATAACAATTTATTACAACAAATAACTACCTACCAACATTACCGGGAACAAAGGCCCTTAGAGAAAGTGAATTTACTTGAATCAGATATTTGAGCACTTAAAATGGGTCACATGCTATGAAGAAACAAAATCTGAAAAGCTCTTACAGGTATCCCAGACACTACATGAAGAATGTTATTTATTAAAAAATTGTCACAAAAATTCCTGGGAATTTTGATCAAGAAACATCTTAGTTTTCAAAATCAGGAGTTTTCATTATCATCAATATTTACTGAAGTTTACTGTGTAAAAAGTACAAAGGGACTAAAAAGGGGGACAGATCCTGGCTGGTTTACAATCCAAGAAGAAAATTCTTCTTACAAACGAACTAGAAAACTTCAATTTGTTCTAGCAATGAGTTTATGCTCATGCTTTTCATAAAGACGACACTTAATACCAAGATGCAGAGACTCTTACTATATGAATGTCAATTTCTTTCTGAGTCAAAATATTTAAGACAGACTAATTCACCTATTTGGTGGAATAACTACTTACATTTTGAAGGCAGCATTACTATTCATTCATTCTTTTAAAATCGTTATTCTGAACTTTGAAAATACTTGTGTTAGTGTAGTAACAAGGAGCTTAATAGCTCATCTTTTATCTTTAGAGTTTGTGCTCGGCCACAAGGCAGGCGCCTATATGTTTGTTCAAAGGATCAACTGTACTGTTTTATTAGAGTGTTAGAAAAAGCACGCAAATATAAATTTGCATTCTCTCCAACGTATAGTTGTTGCATAGCTTACAATTTAAGCAATGAAGTACCTTTACTATATTCCAGAAAATTGGCCACAACTCAAGTTCAAGACTATCAGTAGTATCATGGGATTCAATCACTAGTAGCTACTACTATAATAAAATACATAAAAGAGTCCTTTCCAGGCTGCGCCTGCCCATCACTGCAACTCTAGTGAAAGCTGTGCTATTACCTTTCTGGGGAAAGACATGGCTTTTCCCTTAAAGCTCTGACAAGCAGGGTATGTTTTTAGGTGTCATTATTCAAACATCGATCTATCAAAGGTTCTTGGAAAATAATGTTAAAGACTACTTAACATAAAAAATAATTCAGGTCAGAGAGTTTTTTTTAATAATCTTAGATTAATGCCATCAAAATGTTTCCTAATTGGGAAGAGGTTAGCTATGTCTTAATATGTACAGCACAAATCCAAGCTGATAGTAGCAGAGAGTTGGGTGGAGGTTAAGCACAAAATGCAGTGAAGGAGTAGCTCCCAATCTCTGGCCCATGACGGGAGCTCCACAGAGGTTCTAGAAGTACAAAGGAAA
>PVJO010013488.1:0-51617 GCA_004026905.1 Hystrix cristata
TCCGCACCTCACTGTCTGAGCTTTCCCCGTAATGGCATTTGCCCTTTGCTTCTCTTCCAGCCCTATCAAATTCTTCTTGTATAATCTTCAAATCATGCTACCTACTTGCTATGGTTTGGATGTGCTCCCAGCAGAGCTAATGTGTTAGAAATGTGATCCTCAAATTCATATGTTGACGGAATTGGGAAGAAGGGTGTTGGGAGGTACTCAGAGTCAGCGGAGATCATGAGGGCAGAAGTCTCTCCTCCCCATGATGGCTTTACAAGGACAGAAAGACCTGAGCTGGCATGGTGGTCCACGTTCGTAATCTTAGTTACTCAGGAGGCTGAGGCAAAAGGATTGCAAATTCAAGGTCGGCATGGGCAACTTAGCCAGACCCTGTCTTAAAAAAAAATTGTAAAGGGGTTAGGATGGAGCTTAGTGGTAGAGCACGTACCTAGCCTGCACACGGGGTTCAATCTTCAGGGCCACAAAAATGACAAAGAAAGCACAAGAGAGAGACAGAGAGACAGAGAGCGAGAGAGGGACCTGAGCTGACATTCTACCGCTCTTTGCCTTGTGATGCCTGTCACGTTATGATGTAGCAAGAAGGCCCTCAGCCAGTGCTGATACCCGGATGTTGCACTTTCCAATTTCCACAACTGTAAGAAACAAATTTATTTTCTTTACAATTTACCCCATCTGGTATTCTGTTTGCCAGCAGAAAATAGATTAAGACAATGACCACTATGATAGTATTAAGAAATGGGACCTTGAAGACACGATTAGGCCATAAGGACTCCTGCCTTGTGAACAGGATTGAATGCCTTCGCTTCCTGCCATGAGAAGACACCATATTCCTTCTCTCCAGAGGAACAGTGAGCAGACTTTTTGCTGCTTTTTGCTGCTTCTTGTTATTCCCTCTGTCATCTTCATAATACTTTTTTTTTTATTTTAAACCAAGAGCATGTATTGGTACATTCTACATACATTGGTCACATTCATTACATTTATTCTGTACCTATACATGGTGCATCTTGATTCTCCCCCTCATAATACTTTTTCTTGAGACCTGGCCTTACTATGTTAGCCAGGCTTGCCCTTGAACTCGTAATCCACCTCCCTCAGCCTCCCAAGTAATGAGGTTATGGTTACACGCCACAGGGCCTGGTTTCAGGCCAGACTCTTTCTTTATATTTGTGTCTGTCTTTGTATTTATTTTCTCTATCTCCCTAAGTGTGTGCATTGTCTCATAAAACTTTCATTGTAGTATTGATCCAAAATTGGGAAGATAATAATACAGACTCTTTTTTATTCCCATTTCTCTCCCAGCCACATCCCACACAAGAAATAAAAGTCTTAGGCTCCTGTTGGTTTCTCTAAGCCATTATAGCAACTCTGGATGTATCCTTTCTCTATTTCTGCCTCCCTCTTTTCATGTCACACATTATCTATATTCTCAATCAAATCTCGGAAATGAGTTAATGTGTTATTTGATCTGTGGGATTACTCAGGGCCGGGTTGATTCTCCTTTCACATTAAGGTCTTTTAAACATCTGGTGATATTTTCACATCCTCCGCTTTTTCTCTTCTCTGGATGCACTCCTTCAACTATTCCCATTGTCACAAATTTCCTAACTTCTACCATCCTGGGCAAAACTTCCCTATCCATGCTTGTAGGACAACACTCCCTCTTAAAAATGTGATGCTTACTGTGTGGCGCTGCTGAACCAGGGCTGGTAATTCTTAAGAAAACAACAAGAGAGAAAATTCTTCTGGAGCACCCGTATGTAGAGGAGAGCAGAAAAGTGATGAGTGGCTTGTTCAGTCAGGAAAAATAAAATTGGGACCAGCAAGTGACAGCATCTACCATGTAGCTGTAAGCCTTTAACTGCAGGGAGAGACAGGATTGTGTTGAGGAAAGACAATGAGAAAACTCTATCATGGGCGGGGTCATAAAGTCAATCCAACAAGTAAGACAAATAAGCTGAGTGGGCCAAGTGAAATCTAAGGTGAGCTGGAAAGTGCTTATCCAGGCGAAAGGGAAAATGCCACTCCTAGTCCCTCCCTCACCCTGATGCAGAACCCCCACCCCTAAACCCTTACAGAAAGTCAGAAGGTTTTATTTAGAGATACGGATCAGTCCCAGATAACCAGTTCCAAGTCATCTTTCCGATTTTCGATTCAGACATCTTCTGACCGAACAAGTGAGCTGACCAGCAGGAGTGAGTCCTGCGCATTCTCAGATCCTGCTGTAGTTCAGTGGCTTGATATTCAACAGTAATGTTTAGCCGGAGACCGTCGGGCAGATGAAGCAAATTTCCAATATAAAAGACAAACACTAAAATGAAACAAGAAACTGAAAGAGGAATCTCCAGACAAACAGAGACAATTCAAGGAAAAGAAGAAAACTTCTTCACACAAATTTTAGTCAAATGTTTCATTTTGAAGTAATTGGAAGTTGTAGAAACAATGAGGAGCTCTCACAAGTCCTTTGCCCGGGGTCTTCTGAAGCTGATTGAGGCAGCCTGAATGTTTACACCCCGCAAATTCATGTGGTAAAACCTAATTCCTAACACCATGTGATGGTACTGGGGTGGCGCCTTTGGTAGAGAACTAAGTCACCTAATATGAATCGTGCTGCTTCCTTTATAAAAGAGGCCCCGGAGGGCTCCCTCTTCCTTCCTCCATGTGGTGACCCAGGGAGGAGTCGGCTGTCTGCAAACCAGAAAGCAGGACTTCAGGAGACACCCAGCCTGCTGCCACCTTGGTCGGAAGAGAGCTCTCTTGTAGTCCAAAAGAGAGCTCTGTCTAAGAAATCTTACAGTTTTTACAACACATCAAGTTTACAATGCCAGTTAATTGCAGTTTCCATCAATTCGTCGTAATAGAACAAACGTGCATTTTCTATACCATTTTCTGTGTTCCAGAGAGTAATAATTCACATATAGAGGATGCTAGCGCCTTACAGATGGTGTGAGTGGAATTGGGTATGGACAGTAAGGCAACCATGTGGTCTAGGTGGCAAAATGAAGGACACAATCAATGGTTATTGAGTCTCTGTTGTGGTACACAAACAACTTCCCATCTATAACTTTGCCTAAGTAGAGATGAATTCAGTTTAAAAGAATGTGAAGGAGAAAAATAAACCAAACCTGTCTGCTAGCTTGATGACGGCCTGAGCGAGTACTGTGCATGGTGCTGAAGAGCAAGGTGGTCCTCAGTGTCTGACCCCTGGACAAGTACACAGGAGTTAACAAAACTTCTTACAAATGCGGAAGTTTGGGTTGAGTCCGGGGCACACACCTGGAATCCCAGCACTGGGCAGGCTGAGGCAGGAGGATTGTGAATTTGAGGCCGGCCTGGACTGCACAGTGAGGCCCTGTGTCAAACAAACAAAAAACAGATACAGATTCTTGGTCCCCCCCTTTGGACTTCTGAATGAGAAAGTCAGGGCTGGGGACACAAATCAATTGGGTTTTTTCTGTTTGTTTGTTTGTTTAGTTCTGTTGTGTTTTTTGGAAACAGGGTCTCACTGTGGAGTTCAGGCTGGCTTGAACTCCCTGCTTGGCACTGGCTCGCCTTGAACTTGCAGTGACATTCTGCCTCAACTTCGCAATTCTGGGATTACAGTCATGTAATCCCAGAATTACCATGCCTGGCCACTGATCAGTCTTTCAACCTGTCATCAGGTGATTCTCTCAAAGGGAGGAATCACTGGTCTAAGAAATCAGCCCTGCAAGCCCAAGGCCCCGAGTTCGATTCCCCAGCACCAAAAACAAAAACAAAAAAGAAATCGGTCCTGCTGAAACTCTCAGAGAGCCTCTTTCTTTGGAAGACTCTCGTGTCCTCTTGGATCTTGAACTGCAAATCTTACATTCCATGAATGTCTAAGATTTCCAGTGTTCTTGGTACGGGGTGCCCTCAAGGAAGACTTCTCAAAGAATATGTGGTTTGAGACATAGTGCAACTTTTCCAACAGCTCCCGTTGCTCCCCGGCCCCGGGGGTAATCAGCCCAGCTCTGTTTCCAGAGCCTTGTCCAACAGATTTCCCCAAGGACATGCCTTCTTCCCACAAGGTCCCCCCTGCCTGCAGTTCACATGTGGCAGGGACAGGAGCTGGGAAGCTGCAGCTACCGCCAAAGATCTCCAAGAAGACATAGGACAAGAAGCCCCACTCTGGGCTGAAGGAAGGTGAGAGGACAGCGTTTGCTCACCTGCACGTTGGTGAGCGGTAAGAAAGATCCAGCAACATCTGCTGGAGGATGGGAGTGATAAACAGGTGGCAGGCTTGATGGGAGTAAGTCTAGGGCATGAAGAGAGGCCCAGGAAGCACCTACTGCAGGAGGATGCGACACTGAACACAAATGTTGCAGGTTACAGATGAGAGCAGCCATGCACAGAAGGGGCTGTGCGATTTAAAGGGCAGATGCTTACAGCAGAGGAAAAGTAGGGGAGAGCAATGCAATATTCTGCACAAAATCACGGAATTACCTGCTAATGCATTCGGCTGGAAAACACTTTTTCAGCATCTGCTACATCAGAGTTGCCATCACTCACACTGGCCCCACCTTGTTATTAAATTCATAATCTAGTTAAGAGTTAAATGATAAGTGATGTGATGAAGGTATTTATACAGTGATGCCGGGACCCAGAGAGATGAAGAATTCTGTGTGAGAGAAATGGGGGATGGAACTGGACACGCGGTGATATCTGAATGTTTCTAGGACGTCAGAGTAGCAAGAGGCACTTAGGAAGCAGGAAGTATTGCTGAAGACAAGGAAACAGTCAAACTGATGGCATATGTAGAAACTGCAAAGTGGCTCCTGGGTGCTGGGGCACTGATTGGAAAAGTATATGGAGGTGACGTTTGACAGCCTTGTGGGAAATGCTAAGAGGGAATTGTGTGCACACGTGTAGGTATGTGTTCCGATCCTGATTCTGCCCACAGGCACCTTCTAAGAGTCCGAGCTCTAAGCTGTGGGCACTAGACAGTTACTAAAAATTACGAGGAGGATTAGAGCAGAAGCACAGGGGAGGAAGGCTGGGAAGAGAATGATCTACAAGAGAAAACAGATGGTAACTGGTGAGGTGAGAGAGGGTGGGAAGACTGAGACAGGATGAGGGAGACCACTTAACCTCACTCCATCCTTGTCTTTCTCTCTCCCTTCACCTGTTTCTCCACTTCGGACCCTTCCCTCGCTTACCCGACCGTTTTCATTCCCTCCTCCTTAATCTACCCTATTACTCCATTTCTCTTCCTTGTAATTTTCCTTTACTTCATCTATTCCCTTTCTTGTCTTCCAACCTCTTCGTTTTATTTCTACCCTTAGGTTCGGTAACATCCAAAATCGTTCTAAGGATCCCCTTCAAACAACACCCTTCATCTATTTCTTAACCTAGTGAATCTCTCTGCCCACCTCCCTCTTGCCTGCACACGTGTCCCAGGTGGCCTCCCCAAGGAAGGTGCACCTGCATTATGGAGTGGGAAGAACCTGGATAGTCCAGATATCCAGCTGTGTCCAGAGGTTCCTTGCGCGTCCTGTAAATATTCATCCACCCTAGAGCCTCGAAACTTCTCACTATGCTCAGCATGAATAAATTGTGAAATCAAGACCTTTGTCTAGAATCTTACAACTGAATCGTGAAGGAAAAACAGACAGTTTGATGGGCAGTTTAGCTTTATGATGCCAGCATTTCTACTTTCTGCGTATTGCCTCGAGTAGACATGAAAGTTTAGTTAACACTTTAGTGTGATAAAGAAGAAAGATGTCTTTAGACTTCCCGTTGTCACAGATGAGAATGATTACTGTTTATTATTCCAGGCATCATTCTAGGAAAAGTATATGTGTCTTTCCACGGAAGCCCACAGAAAATTCTGTAAGGAAGACCTTTTTATTCCTACCTTACAGATCTTGAAACTGAGATAGCAATAAAACAAGTAAGTTAAGCATGTTCAAATGTCAAGGAAGTGGAAGACCTAGACTTGACTCCACATCTGTGAGACTCTAAGTGTCTTCCCATCACAACGTCAGTCTTTGAAAGGTTGCACATGGTTCTGCATGGTGCTAGATCGTCTCATCAATGTGTATCCAGAGCCCACTTGTAAACTCCTCAGAGACAAGGCCTCCCCTGGTATCAGGGTCCCGCAAGGGTGCCCAGCAGATGGACCTGAAGAGCTTGGTCCAAGCCCCTGAGCACTACAGGGCAAGTGATGACTTCACACATCTTTGTCTGCAGTGTGTTTTCTCTAAGTGTTCGGAGAAGGCCCCATGGAACAAGGGAATCTCACATGGGTGTCGGAGTTTGTCTTCCTGGGGCTCTCACAGACCCAGGAGCTCCAGCTTTTCCTGTTTCTGCTGTTCTCATCTGTCTACATCACCACTGTGGTGGGAAACCTCCTCATCATGGTCACAGTGACCTCAGACTCCCGGCTCCACACGCCCATGTACTTTCTGCTCCGAAACCTGGCTGTCATAGACCTCTGTTTCTCCTCCGTCACCGCACCCAGAATGCTGCTGGACTTGCTCTCCGAGAGGAAGACCATCTCCTTCAAGGGCTGCATGGCCCAGCTCTTCTTCTTCCATTTCCTCGGGGGTGCCATGGTCTTCTTCCTCTCCATGATGGCCTGTGACCGCCTCGTTGCCATCTCCCGGCCCCTGCACTATGTCACCATCATGAACACTCGGCTCTGTGTGGGACTGGTGGTGACAGCCTGGCTAGTGGGCTTTGTCCACTCCACTGTCCAGCTGTCTCTGATGCTCCCCCTGCCTTTCTGTGGGCCCAACATCCTGGATAACTTCTACTGTGATGTCCCCCAAGTGCTGAGACTTGCCTGCACAGACACTTCCTTCTTAGAGCTCCTCATGATGCTCAACAGTGGGATGCTGGATGTCATCTGGTTCTTTCTCCTTCTGACCTCCTACCTGATCATCCTGGTGATGCTGAGATCCCACCCAGGGGAGGCCAGGAGGAAGGCGGCCTCCACCTGCACCACCCACATCATCGTGGTGTCCATGGTCTTCGTTCCAAGCATCTACCTCTACGCCCGGCCCTTCACCCCCTTCCCCATGGACAAGGTGGTGTCCATCAGCCACACGGTCATGACCCCCATGCTCAACCCCATGATCTACACCCTGAGGAACCAGGAGATGCAGGCAGCAGTGAAGAGATTAGCAATGTGCCGACTGGTTGGCAAACGAGAATGACTACCAATAGGTGCCTTCTCTTTGGCTTCTTCTCCCTTTGCAAAGTGGATAGTGAGCTACTACATCTGCTCTATTCATAGCTTGTGAGTGCGTTGGGAGAGCCAGCTGCATAGTGGGTGGACTTTGAAACTAAGGGACTGACTCAGTATTTTTAGGAGAAAGGAGAGTGTTCTTTTTGTGATTAAGGTTTGTGATAAAGCATTCTAGCCCTCCTGTAACAAGGAGAAATGCTTACTCGTCCCTTGAGAGCTCTACTTCCTTTGTCCCTCGATGATTGATGGACTGTGTCCTTTGATAATAACCTCATTTCCCCTAGAGCACTTCTATTTTCTGTATATTGCCTCTCTCTCAGCATCTCCTTTGGTCTGAATCCATAGTATTAAAGAGAGAACAAGATTTATAGTCTCAGTCCTTAATCGGGAGCTGTGACCTTTCATTTACCTATTTAGTGACCTCAGATGAGCTACCCGCACTCTCTGGGTTGCATGGCTATTTCTTCTCCCCAGACAAACATAAAAACAATGCCAATCACAGTAATAGCACAGATTTTCTATAAGATCCAGGTGTTTCAAATATGTGAGAAAATATTTTATAAAACACAGAACCTATGTAAGGATTATTATTATCCTTGACATTTATTCTCCCATCAAGTTTTGGGAGTTGGGCAGATATTCGTTCCTATGTGAAGTGAAGGAGGCATGGAGAGGGTGGAGGCTGGACACCAGAAGGCCATGAAACATGCCCAAGGGTGAAACTCACTCATATGCAGTGAGTATAAATTCAGGACCATGTGTGTTGGAATCTTTCCCACTCTCCCCTACCCATCCCCATTTGCAGACTCAATACTTCTTGCAAACAGGAATCAAAAGATCCATTGATTTGATCTCTCTTTCTCTCTCTTTTCTCCCATGGTCACATTTCCTATTCCAGAGTGTACAGATGAGCCCTATGGCTAGCTCCTTGGGCTCCATCCAGAGCCACTGCCGAGATGAACACAAAGACTGTCAGAGAAACTCAGAGCCAGAGACAGATCTAAGCCAGAGACTGAGGGCAAACAGACTCTCTGATCCTTAATCTGTTACTCTTTAAAAACGTGATTTATATTTTCTCCCGGGGTAGTCAGAGACTTGAAGGCTGCTTTTGCTAAAAACAAAAGAACAGTACCCTTCACTTGGTCCTGCTGATGCCTAATGAGTAACCAAAAGCAGAACAAATCTTGGCCTTCATTTTGGATCTTTCTCCTTTTATCTTGAAAGTGTGGATCAGATCCCTGCCGAGTGCTGCATGTAGGCATCTACATTTAGCAAGAGTCTGACAGTCTACGAGCTGACAGTACAGGGCTGGTTACCCTTAAATTTACATGACCTATTTCACCCCGCCTCAGGACTGAAGAAGTCAGGTGAGAAATTTTTAGGGACAATGAGCTACAAACAGATGCCCGGAAGTCTCCAGTATTTCCCTAAACCTGCGGTCATCCTGGATTCCAACAGAGCCTCCACAAGACCGACCCTGCCCACGCCGACACTATCACATCATGAAAGCTGCATTCAGCGCTGAGGGCTTTTCCTGAAGGCGTCTCGCAAAATCAGAACTGAGATAATGGTCAGCCAGATCCTATCCCACTCCAACGCCTTAAAAACTGATCCTTTCCTTTTATTTTTTATTAGTATGCGATTGTAGTACATACTGATTGTATTTGTTGTGGCCAGTAGGTACAAGTGCATAATGTATCTTACTTCTTTTTAATCCCCTTTCTCTCCTTTCCCTCCTTCGTCTCAATGTCCCCTTCCTGTTTCAAATCGATGGTCTCGGTCAGAGCAGCGCCCCCTTCAGCTCCTTCGGTTTAAGTCACTTCCCATTTTCTCTTTCTAACTCTGTAAGAAACCAGACTGCGCCTCTTGCTGACCGGTCCTGAAATGCTCTCATATAAGGCCCAGGCAAAAGAGAGGCAAGAGAGGAGAGGTGCTTGCCCTCAGCTGACCACTATGCTGCCCTGGACCTGCCCGCCTCTCACGTGCTCATCAGAAAGCCCTCCTTCCACCCGAAACTTGCCACCCTTTGGTGACTCGGTTAGCACGTGGGTAAGGCCAAGATCTTGCTCAAGGCCATGCAGCCCAGGGCCATGCTGGGCCCCCAGGACAGCTCTCTGAAACCCCGAGCTGAGGTTTCTTCTGCCTTGCTGTAGGCGCAGGACTCAGAGCAGCCCCTCTCAGGAGGAGATTTGGGGCTCTGGAGCACACACACACACAGAGATACAAACACATGTGCACCCACGTGGCCTCGGCACAGTGTGGAACCCACGAAGTCTGAGCCAAACCCCTTCTCCTTGAACACCTCCAAGTTCTCACCTTGAGAGCATGGCCCCAAGTTCTCACCTTGAGAGCATGGCCAAGGCCCTTCCTAGGAAGCCCCGGGGAAGAGGCAGGCCTAGCGGGCCCTGAGCTGCTCTGCTGCAGCTGTCTCAACAGAGGCGGTTGGAGCAGAGCAGATAAAGAGATCCAATCAGGCCTGCGGCCAGCTGCTACACCGTGGCTGTGGACGGTTCTTGTGAAAGTGCTTGCAGAAGCTTGAAGTTTCAAGCGGGCAAGAGGCAGCAGGGGGAAGGTTTTGGGGTACAGTAGCCGGAAGGCGCCCGAAAGGGAAGCCCACACAGCAAGCAGAGATGTAGGGCTGGCCTGGCCGGGGAGAACAATGCCCCGGCCAAAGACACCATGCTGACAGATGTACAGGCACAGACTCACTCACATTCAGCTCCGCCAGGCTCTGGGTTAGGCACCGAGGCCAGCGTGAACAAGAAAACAGGTACGCACACCTTCTCCGTGCGGCGCTCACAGACCGGCAGGGAGCTGGAACTCGGTCAAATCCAGCCGCAGACACACACGATTAGTTAGAATGATGGTAAGTTCGGAACAGCAAGACCGAGGACAGGAAGACCCAGCTGAGGGAGTCATGGCTGGCGAAGGGACGGCATCTCCCTTCCCAGGTGGAAAAGTACGTGTGAGTTCCTGGTATTAAACAGGACACCACACATTTCTGAGCCCTGGCCCGAGCCCAGCCCCGGGCCAGGTGCTGGCTGCACAGAACCAGGCCTGGGGTCCCAGAGGGATGTACACGGTGACACGCTGCTTCGGTGCAGTACAGTGTGTGCTGTGGGAAGCAGCAGCGCGGGGTGCCCTGCAGACAAAGGGGGGCGTGTAACTCAGATGGCATTTGTGGATGAACCAGAAAGCCTCCCAGAGGAGGTGATGGCTCAGCCCTGGTGAGAAGATGAGTAGGAGTCAGCCAGGTGCGGGACAGGCACAAGGACCCAGCAGTGAAGGGGAAGACGACAGGTCAGAGAATGGCAGGGAAGGCTGGGCATGCAGCTCAGTGCTAGGACACTTGTCTCACATACACACCGTCCCATAGAGCAACCCCGCCGGCTAGGACCCTGCAGGGCCAGGTGCTCCCAGTCAAGCTTGTCGGCAGCCCTATCCAGCTCTCGGTGCTCTGAGCCTGGTGCCCCTCTCCTCTCTCTCCCCAGAGACCCACAGTGTAGGCGGACCGCAGTGGGAGGACGTGAAAGTTTCCTGGCTTGTCATTTAGCAATGATCAAGAAGAAGGGGCGAAACACCAGTACTAAGGACAGAGCAAAGGAAGCTGTCCACTTTCTGGCAGAAAATAAGGGGTGTGCAGCCTGTAAGAGATTCAGACCTCCTAGTACGGTCACCACGCAGCAGCAGTTCTAAACAACATCAGTGATAAATTCTCATCCTGAAGGCCTCTTGTGTTGGTCTATATTCTAAACAGTTACTGTGGCTACCCTCGAGCTTTAGTGAAACATGTAAGCTTCAAGTTAGTGCGTTCTTATGTGGATGTTAATTAAGAAAATTCCCAGGAATGTAGTGGTTCCCTTAGCTATGGGCCTTCTCTCCAAGTAAGTGCTGATGGTTCAGAATGAGCTGGGTGGGCTTTGGCATAATGCTTTGCCTTTAAACAGTTGATATAAACTGTGATAGTGCAGTGATGGTAAAGACAAAGACTCAGAACTCGATTTCCTTCAATTCTGTCCTCCTACATGACTACTCGAGGTTTGTGTTTAAAATTTAAAACAATGAACAATTGCAAACTGTGAAGTACTTTTAAGTGTAAATTTTATTGCACACATGAAATATTTTACTGAATTGCATTCATATCTTGAAGGTTGAACTTCACTCCTCTTTTTAAACTTTTAATTGTTCATTGTAAAACTAACGAACAAATTGGGAAAACAGAAACTGCTGTTATATTATTAGACCACCAATATGTGGGTATTTCTCCTTTATTTAAAATACATTCATGCAATTTGAAAAGTACTGATCCATTGTTCTTTCCTTTTTATATAGTAATATTTTATTTTTGTTTCTTTCTGGCTTGATTATATACACAAAGTTCAATTAAAAAAAGAACTTTCGCATATTTCCGGTCATTATTATTACTTGTCTCATTTAAAGAGCATCATTAAAAATGGTTTGGCATGTAGAGGAGGAGAGCATCCAAAAGCAATCTGAGTCAGGCCAGGTGGGGCACACCTAAGTAATCCCAGCTATTCAGGAGGCTGAGGCAGGAAGATTCAAGCTCGCAGGCAGCCTAGACTACATAGCAAGACAATGTCTTAAAAAATAGAGTGGGACTGGAAGATGCAGCTCTGTGATAGAGCACCTGTCAAGCAAGTGTGAGGTCCTGGGTTTAATCCCCAGTACTGGAAGAAAAGAATCTGATACTCTTGATTGCCATGAGCAAAATTTAGCCCCAAGGAAAATCTCTCCAATGAGGCCTTAGTGGGCCTGAGAAAAAGTCCATAGGGGAAGGCAGAGGAAACGCGTCCCTTGCTCTCCCTCTTCTTCTGGTTCCTGTGTGTTGTTGCCCACACCACGTAGATGTCAAAAGCATGAGGCATGAGAGGACACACTGGGCCTGCTGCCTGGTGAAGGCCACAGCAGGTGCCCAGGCTGGAGGAGGCCCACTGCTGTCCTTTCCCTCGATTTCTAGTGTCCTGGCCCCACAGAGCCAGAGGGACCCCCGGCCTTCTTTGGAAGCCTCTTGTCCAGGTACCCAGAAGGTACCCGGAGGGTCTGTACTCGCTTTCCCCACCTTCGGGCTGATGGCAGCACTGCCTTTGAGGGACAGCCTCCAGGGAGCGCGAACAGAGGCAACAAGGCCCATTCAACAGCACCGCTGAGTGCTTGCTGTGTGCCAGGAGCAACATTTCACATTTATTCTCCCAACAATTCTCCCAGTAGACAGGACATCTGTCTGCCGCCAGTAAGGAGGCAGCCTCGCAGTAATGCTAGTCGTGCTAGGATCAGGGTCAGGATCCAGGGTGCTGACTGCCCGGCCTGGTGTCTAACCTCACCTGTGGGGCAGGTCAAAGATGGCTTCCCAGGGGGAGCCGGGAGAAAAGCCTGGGCTTATAGGTGGAAGGCTGGGAAAGTTGGGTCAGAGGGGCAGGGGCAGTGGGAGGGTCGCAGAGCCTAGGATGAGGAGCATCCAGCCCCCAGAGCCCTGAGAGGCCCTGCTTCTCCTTCAGGCTCCGTACCTGAACCTCTGCCCCCCAGTGCAGAGGTCTGGGCCCAGCCCCAGCAGCGCCCCAGATCCTGACCTCTGGTTTGCCTGTCCAGGGCTGTTCTGTGACCCCTTCCCATCTGCTTGCCTCTCACCACCACCCTGAGCAATCAGTAGGCCAATGTGGCAGGGAGGGCTGGGTCTAGAGCCAAGGGTCCTGTCTCGGGCTGTGGTCCCAGTAACCCGTGGCAGCCCACAGCCATGGCAGAGTCCTTCACAACTCGCTGTTCCTGAGGAAGCAGAGGCCCCTGTGGCGGACAGCAGAGCTCACTCCAAGTGCAGGGACCCTGGAAGAGGGCGACCTGAGCCACTTATACCTCAGCTGGCTCCAGGCTGGAGCATCCGACCTCCAGAGGGCAGGGCAGGTCGGGCACTGTTGAGGGGTGTGCTGCTATTTAAACAAAATCACTCTCTGTTTTGAGGATCACCATCCCACCCTACAGGTTTGGAAACTGAGGCCCAGAGGGAGTGGGATTTACCCAAAGTCCCACAGTGGGTCAGCAAGGAACTCAGCACACTTTCACTGCCTACAGAGTGACTTTCCTTCCAGGCCCCTTGTCACAAAGCAGGGGCCTTTGCTGGAGACAGGAGATAAGATCAGGTGGCCTGGCCATCAATGGGAGCTTGTGAAAGGGTTGCCAAAGCAAAGTGGCAACTGTCGAGAGCAACTGTCGGGGCTGGTGTCCTCACTGAGGGAGGAGGGGCAGAGGAAGGCGCTGGGTGGGCTGAGGGGGGACAAGGGTCCAGACAGGGGTCAGGATGATGCGAACAGCCCCGCCAGGCTCTGGAGCAGTACTGGTCCATGCTGAGGTGGGAAAGGAAGTGTCTAGCAGAAGAGGGACAGGGACGGGCAGAGTGCGGGCACAGTGGTGGGCAGGCTCCGGAGACGAGCGGGCCCCCTCCAGGCAGGTGGGGACAGGGCTTCCGGGCAGTCCCAGGGAGGACCCGGCAGGAGGAGCTAGGTGTGAGGGGGTGGGCCTGGGCATGGACTGAGTCGGGTGCATTCTACACAGACGATGTGGAAACAGGGCTCCCTCGGGGTCACACTGGTAGAGACATAACTAGATCAAAACCCAGCTCTGTCTAAGCCCACTGCAGCAAGTGACCTCCAGCCAAGCCCAGAGGACTTCAGAACTCACGTCCCCATCAATCGTCACTGCCGTGCCTCGAGGGCACAGTGAAGAGCATAAAGCTCCACACAACCTCCACTCTCAGGCTCCGCTGAGTGTCTTACCAGTGAGGTATTTCACTGCCAGGCTCTTCCTCAGCCCTCCTTCCATCTGTCCTCAGTGCCCCTGAAGGAGCCAAGGAGGTCAAGGGAACAGTGAATCACTGGTCATACATTATTAATTCACTTGACAAACACTTTTTTTTTTTTTTTTTTTTTGGTGCTGGGGACCGAACTCAAGGCCTTGCGCTTGCTAGGTAAGCACTTTAACCACTGAGCTAAATCCCCAGCCCCCCACTTGACAAATATTCACCGAGCACCTGCTGAATGCCAGGTCTTGCCCTGGGCACTGGAAAATGCAACAGTAAGGCAGGCCCCGTTTCTGCCTGGTAAGGGAGAAGAGGCTTCCCAGTCATCTGACCCAGCTCCCACTTTAGGGATGTGGAAATGGATGCCCAGCCATGTAGTCAGGGAGGGATGGAGCCAAACCCAATCCTTCTCTGAGGCACCCTGCTCCTCAGTCGGCCTGCAAGTACTTATTGGGCACCTGGGTCCTGGGTGCTGCTTTGGGCCCTGGGAGGAGCATGTCCATGGACTCAGTGGCGGAGGGTGGAGATGGAGCAAGAGGGTAGGGGGGAAGATGAATGGCCCCGGGCTAGTAAGGGACTGAGGCTTGGGGGTGGGGTGTTTCCATCTCTCAACTCTGGCTGAAGACCACAGGGCTGCTCCAGAGCTCCGCCTCCGGGGTTGGGCTTCTGGGGTCCAGAGCAGCCCTCCCCAGCCAGGAGGGGATATAAAAGTTCCTCCCAGCTACTTCTAGAGAAGAGCAGGAGGAGGCGAGAGGTCAGCTGGGGACCCACCCGTGGAGCTGGCCAACTCACTGCAGAGATGCAGCTGCTCCTGGCCCTGGCAGGGGTCCTGGCCACACTCATCCTCACCCAGCCCTGTGCGGGTACCGTCCCAGGTAATACCCCTTCGGATAGAAAGGAGGAGGCCTGATCTGAGGGAAAGGGAACAGAGGGTAGCACTTGGATCTGGGGGCGCTTCTGCGGCTCCTTGGACTCTGAGTCCCCACCCCTTTAAACAGCTTCCCCGGGGGCAGTGGAGACCTCAGTCCTTCAGGACTGCATAGCAGAGGCCAAGCTGCTGGTGGACACTGCTTACAACCGGACCCAGAAGAGGTGGGCCAGGCCTGGAGGCTGCTCTGGCCTGGGAGGGCCAGCGAGGGGGAAGGGCCCAGCCAGGGTCATCTCACCCAACACTGGCCCCTGGGCATCATGGGACCTCCCTTCTCTGCAGCCGCAGTCTGCCCACTCTGCCCCAACTGTCCACTCCCGCCCTGCGCTGGGGCTCTGAGGGGTGGGTCTGCACCCTTCCTCCAGCCCTCCCTCCTCCTCTGGGCAGCTTCGAGCAGCGCCTTCGCAGCGGCTCGGCCAGCCCCATGGACCTCCTGTCCTTCTTCAAGCAACCAGTAGCAGCCACCAGGATTGTTGTTCAGGCCGCTGATTACATGCACGTGGCCTTAGGGCTACTGGAAGAGAAGCTGCAGCCCCAGGAATTCAGACCCTTCGACATCACTGGTACTATGCTCTCCACCTGGCCTGGGAGCGGAAGGAAGCCAGGAGTGGGAGGTGGGGCACACGGCCACGGAGCGTGGGGAGGAGAGAGGGTAAAGGGGTGGTGAGGTTCAGGAGGGGCCAGCGCAGAGAGAAGCTAAGTCCCTGGACTCAGACCTGCTCACCTGCCCCTGCAGATGCCCTAACGGAACCCCAGCTGCGCTTGCTGTCCCAGGCCAGTGGCTGTGCTCTCCAGGGCCAGGCCGAGAGGTGCAGCAACAAGTACCGCACCATCACGGGGAGATGCAACAACAAGTGGGTGCCGGCCTGCCCCGATGCAGGGACCCTCCCCCCGCCCAGCCCTCCCTGCAGGCCCTCCACCCTGCTAACCCCCACCCATTCCTGCTCCAGGAAGAGACCCTGGCTGGGGGCCTCCAACCAGGCCCTGGCCCGCTGGCTGCCAGCAGAGTATGAGGATGGGCGGTCACTCCCCTTCGGCTGGACCCCAGGCAGGAAGTGCAACGGCTTCCTCCTCCCTCTTGTGAGTTGGGGTTAGGGAGGTGCAGGATACTTGGTCTCCTTTAAATACAGGGAGTAAAACACAGCCTAGAGTCAGCCAGATGGGATTCACTCCAAGCTCTCCACCAACCAGCTGGGTGATATGGGCGAATAATTCCACAAAGTCAGTTTCCTCATCTGTGCGAGGGCTCATAGAGCTAGTATGAATATTAAACAAAGTACTTGCTCTCGATAGTCACGTAGGACATGATCTCTTAATGCTAGCCATTACAGTACTGGGTTTTTTGTTTGTTTTCTGAGAGGATTGGTGTCAAAATATCTTGCTAAATATAAAGAGCTATATACCTTAAACTGGCTCTACCTATTGACCTATATGATTTCACATTTATCAATTTTCTATATATATGTCAATATAACAATCCATCATTTACCCACCTATCACTATCTACTTGTTAATTCTCTTCTGTTGCTTCTTAGACTCTGGCCACTCCAGCAGGGGGAGCTGCTGCCTCCCCCATCCTTTTTTTTTTTTTTTTTTTTTTTTGGTGCTGGGGATCAAACTCAGGGCCTTGTGCTTGCTAGGCAAGCACTCTACCACTTGAGCTACCACTCCAACCCCTGCCTCTAGCATCCTTGGTTGGCTCTAGCACCTCGTGGATCCCGAACCCAGGCCCATTGCTGACCTTATTTTCCCACCAGGTCCGGGCTGTCTCCAACCAGATTGTGCAGTTCCCCAGAGAGAGGCTGACCTCTGACCGTGGCCGGGCCCTCATGTTCATGCAGTGGGGCCAGTTTGTTGACCATGACCTGGACTTCACCCCAGAATCCCCAGCCAGAGTGGCCTTCACTGCAAGTGTGGACTGTGAGAAGACCTGTGCCCAGCTGCCTCCTTGCTTCCCCATCAAGGTACCCTCAGCCAGCCGACCTTCCAGGCCCAAGGTGGCCTCTAGCCTAGGCGGAATGTGGCAGGTGGGGATGGGAGTGACTGAGGCCTATCATGAGGAGCCATCTATGGAGCCATATACGGAGCCAGGGTATAATCCAGACACCCAGAATGCAGCCGGGCAGGAACCCTCTTGCCACACATGCTAAGGAAGGGAAGGGATCCACTAGCATCTCAGCTGGAACTTCCTGGAGGGGAAGCCATGGGGCAGGCCTTGACTTGTGGTTCGCATTCCCAAAATGGAAGCTCTTGGCCCTACTTTTGGAAGCCTTTAGGATCTTACTTTCTCTCCTTCTTGAGGCGGTCCAAGGTGCCTGCAGCTCTCACCAGTTTCTGGGGGCGGGTGGTTAGCAGAGTCCTGTCCTGCTGGAGAACGAGGATGGTGCAGGACACTAGGCAAGAAAGGACGGAATCCAGGGAGCAGAGGCACACCGCACCACCGTACAGCCACTCATCCACAAGGACTGGGCCACACTCAGGAGGGGCTCCTGGTCGGCCCTCCCTGTTGCCCTACTGCCCTTCCTCAGGCCCTGGCATGGGGGCCCATCCTCTGCAGAGCCTCTAGGCCTTGCTAGCATACTGTTAGCATTTGACTTTTATATCAAGCAAGCAAATGCCACTCTTCCTGGAGTGACTTAGTTCTGTGTGCATGTGTCTGTCTGTGCCCCACTGGCAGCCTCCTGCCACCTGCGCTGGGTTCATCGACCTTCATGGTCTCCAAAGCACCCAGCAAGAAAGGAGCTCAGGAGATGTTTGTCCAACTGCGTCCCCTCTCAGAAATGGTTTCCCCACCTGTAAGATGAGGGTCTAGATTGTCTCAAAAGCCTCATCCATTTCTAATCTTTTGCGACTCTATGATACAAAGTGCTAAGGGCACTCAGACCCACAGGACGAGCAGCATGAGTCCAGGTGAGGCAAGGTGGGCTTCCTGGAGGAGGGCTTTTGAGCAAGCTTTTGAGGGAGGCAGGGGATGATGAAAGGAGTGAGCCTGCTGTTAAGGGGCTCCAGAGTCCCTCCTCTTCCACCTCAGATACCGCCTAATGACCCCCGCATCAAGAACCAGAGTGACTGCATCCCCTTCTTCCGCTCGGCACCATCGTGCCCCCTAAACAGAACCAAGATCCGTAACCAGATCAATGCGCTCACCTCCTTCGTGGATGCCAGCATGGTGTACGGCAGCGAGGTCTCTCTCGCCCTGCGGCTCCGAAACCGGACCAATTACCTGGGGCTGCTGGCCGTCAACCAGCGCTTCCAGGACAACGGCCGGGCCCTGCTGCCCTTTGACAACCTGCATGATGACCCCTGTCTCCTCACTAACCGTTCTGTGCGCATCCCCTGCTTCCTGGCAGGTCAGACCCGGGGGACACTCCTGGGGTGGGAAAGCCTTGACGGGATACGGTGAAGGCACACGTAGTTTGGGACCTCAGTGTTAGGTGCACCGTAGGCATTGGTAGGGGCTTAGTCACCAGAGGATCAGTAAATCACAAGAAATCTCTTTGCTAATCCCCCTTGCACGGCCAGAGATCCCTGCTGGACTATCTAGTGATGAGAGACTCACCTCCTACGCGGTGCTCCAGCCCATCCCCAGGCTGCTCCGCTTGCTGTAAGCAGCAGCCCCCCATTTGGATCTAATATCCACCTGCTGTTCTTAAAACACACTCCTAGAACCTCAGAGGCTGTCTCTCCTTGTGCAGCAACAGCCCCTTTAATTATCTGAAAGCAGCTTTGCTCACCTCTAAACTTTTCCTTCTCTAGGCTAAATTTCTTACCCACCCCCAACTCTAGCTAGATACTGATACCTGGTACCTTCATTTGGATGCACAATAGGAACCCTCCTCAGAGTCTTTGCCCCCAGGCATGTGGATATTATAATGAGAATCATTTCCAATTATTTAAGATATTTGAATGGGCCACCCCTAAACCTCAGAGCAACCCTGAGAGACAGTGATTACTGTGATCCTTACATTAACAGACAAGCTGAGACTCCGGGAAGATAAGTAACATGTGCGAAGACCACAGAGGCTCAGATGGAAGAGCCCACATAGGCACAAAGTTAGGGTAGCTCCGGGGTCTCTGCTCTGTCTGCTCTGGCCCTGGCTTTCCTCAAAGTGAGCAGCTCCAGCCTAACTCTGTACGGACTACACACCAGTGAGTACCGGGAAGAACAGCAAACACATTCCCGAGAGTCTCTGGAAGCATGGTCTGAACAAGACCCTGTGCATAAGGGCTCGGCGAGGAGACAGGAGGGGACTGAACTCGCTTTCCTAGCCTGCCTTTACGGGAGGGTCTGGGCACAGAAACAGGGCGGTGTTCAACCTTCCCTCTTGTTCTCCTTCCCTCTGGCTCCCGGGGGAGAGCAGTATGACACCAAATCCAAAGATGGGAAGGTAGCAGAAGGTGGGCTCACCCTCCCCAAATCAAGCTCTTGGAGTTGTCCGGGTGTGCCCACCACTGCTGGCCCAAGTCATCTGGTAGAGCAAGTCAGTAGGCATATATTTCCCCGCTGGACCTGTAACTCGCTCCAGCTCACAGGAACCCGAGACCCCACTGTGCTCCCCATCTGGGCTGCAGTATTGTGGAGGGGCAGGCAGTCAGAGAGGCCCCTGGCACAGCCAAGGACATGGAGGTGCAGCGAGGCAGAGCTCGGCCCACCTCCAGCTCCCCAGGTCCCAGACCTCAGTCTGCCCTCATAGAAAGACTGTCCAGGCAGGATTGTGGCAACTTGGAACTTGCGGTTTTCAAGGTGACACCCGGTCATCTGAAACCCCCAAACTGGCGGCCTTGCACACCCTTTTTATGCGAGAGCACAACCGGCTGGCCACCGAGCTGAAACGCCTGAATCCCCACTGGAGTGGCGACAAGCTGTACAATGAAGCTCGGAAGATTGTAGGGGCCATGGTCCAGGTAGGAAGCCCCGGTCCCGGTTCCACCGGCTTCTCCCTGGCACGAGGCGCAGCGGGGAGAGTGGCTCCTACCTTCCTTTACACATGCTTGGCGATGTACCTAGGGGGTGCCTCTGCCCCAGCTCTTTTATCTAACTCACTGTGACCCTATCCGTAACAGTCAGCCTCTCTGGGCTTTGGTATCTCAACCCCCAGTGGGAAGTTAACGTTGCCACATCTGATGTGACAACGATAAAGACTTCCTAGGTCTGAACAGCCCTTTGAAAGCGTGAGTCTGAAGCAAGTGAACTGGCATTGCCTCCAGCAGTCTTCCATGTCTTCTTTCCCAGATCATCACCTACCGAGACTATCTGCCCCTGGTTCTGGGCAAGGCCCGGGCCAGAAGGACCTTGGGGCACTACCGGGGGTATTGCTCCAATGTGGATCCGCGTGTGGCCAATGTCTTCACGCTGGTCTTCCGCTTTGGCCACACCATGCTGCAACCCTTCATGTTCCGCTTGGACAGCCGGTACCAGGCCTCAGCACCCAACTCCCACGTCCCACTCAGCTCTGCGTTCTTTGCCAGCTGGCGAATCGTGTACGAAGGTGATCGGATCGGGCTTTCCAGAGGCAAAGGGGATGTGGTCAGGAGTGCTCTCTGCCCCGGAGGGTCCCACTTACTGCCAGGAGGCCACACTGCTGATGTCTCCCCAGGGCAGGGGACGCAGGGACAGCACAACCTTCCAGCACAGGCCTCCCTCCCCTATGGAGACGGGATTCCGGAGAGGGGCAGAGACCAGTGGCAGACTGGCACCTTGTAGACCTGCAAGGTGCTCACTTTCCACTCTCCTTCTTTAAGAAGGAGAGGAAGACTCCTTCCCCCCTGCTTCAGCTCCCTCACATCCACCCTGGCTTCTGTGTTCAGAAGAAAATGAGAGACTATAAGCAGCTGTCCTGTCCAGCTCTGAGCTACCTTGGCATCGTGAGATAACCCAAGGGGCTTCCCGAGGCTGGTCCAATCTGTGCTGCTGTCATTCCCCGCCACTAGGTGGCATCGACCCCATCCTGCGAGGCCTCATGGCCACCCCTGCCAAGCTGAACCGTCAAGATTCTATGTTGGTGGACGAGCTCCGAGACCGCCTGTTTCAGCAAGTGAGAAGGATCGGGCTGGACCTGGCAGCCCTCAACATGCAACGCAGCCGGGACCACGGCCTTCCGGGTGAGAGGGGTCCCCACCTTTTCCCCCCAGCTGAGCCACTCAGGGGCCTCTGAGAGGACCTGGGGGCCTCCCTTCTGACAGGATGTGCGGTGCTACAGAGCTGATGGACCAATGCACCTTGGGAGCGCTTGTTTGCTGTCCGTCACTTCTTCCCCATCGCTCTAGGGTCTCCAGCTCTAGGTTCACCACAGGGCCAGACCTGGGCACAGGAGCTGAACAAAGGAAATTGGGACTTTCTTTCCAAGTAGAGAAAGGAGATGACTGAGAAGGCAGGGAAGGCCTGCTCCATTCCCGCCTCCCTGGCGAGTTCCGGGGAGGAAGGCTAAAGCTCTAGGTCTATAAAAACTGGCTCCTTGCTGAGAGGTGACAGGCAGAGAGCCTTAGAGGCAAAGGAGTTAGTGGAGTAAAAGTAAAGCTGCCTTGGCTGCTTGGGGAGGGCACAGAACACATCATCTCAGGAAAGAAGAAAGAGTGAGCACTTTCAGGGACAACCCATTTAGACCTCCCAATGACCTTGACAAGCAGATAGTATAGCCATTTTACACATAAGGAAGTAAGTTCAGAGTAATTTGCCCAAGGCCACACAAACAGGAAGTAGTAAAAGTCTGAATTGAAATTGAAACTGTCTCCCTTCTTCGTGCCGTTCAACACCATTCAGCACCATTAGGGAAAAGGCGCGGCCGCTGCTGTTCCTTTTTCTCCTTTCCCTACCTCCTTGTCTAGACAGAAGCCCCATCTGCCTGGGCGATCTCTGGCCATGTATAAAGGAGCCAGGGGACTTCCTACCACCTAGTCAACTAACACAGTACCCAACAGACACACAGCAGGCACTCTGGTCACTTGAGTTTCTTTTCTTCAGTCTCCTGACAGCTAAGGAGCTGTGGGTGCCCCCTGCTGGAGACCCGAAATCACTAGCCAGCCCCCTAAAATGCCACGGATGACTTGTGTTTCCAACACTTCTTCCCTCCGTGCCATCCCAGAAATATCCTAACACTAGCCCTCGCAGCCTCCTTTCATCCCTTCCCAAGTATAACACCAAATTTGGGGTCGGACGACCTGGTTTGAATTCCAGTTAAAAGAGGAGTGACCTTGGACAAGTCATTTTAAATACGCCAGATATATTACTTTAAAAGTACCTCACAATGGTTTTACACGTGTCCTGAGACATGGCCACACAACCAAGCTTAGTAACAATAAAACACTGTATGGTTTCCCTTTGTTTAGCTGGGCGTTTGTGATGGGGCTGGTGTTTCTTCAGGTTATGCAAAGCCATCTCCATCCTTGGCTGTCCACAGCATATTACAAGGCTTGGCCCTGGTGTTGGATCCTGATAGCTCCCTTCCTTCCTTCATTGTTTTGAGACAGGGTCTCATTATGCCATTAAGTTGCCTAGGCTTGGCCTGAACTTACCCTCTTCCTGACCAGGGAGTGCCAGGATTCCAGGGATGTACCACCATCCCTGGTGACCACTTACCTACTTTCTCTCTATATATTTGCCTGTTCTAGACCTCTCCTATAAATGGAATCATATTGTGCATGGTCCTTTTCTGAGTAGGTGTCTTCATTCGTTGGTTTGTTCACTCATTTATTTACTTGCTCACTCATTCATTCTATAATCCTGATTCAGAGCTTTTGGTGTTCTTGGTACTGCACCTAACTAATGCCCATGAGCCCAATGACGGTATTATGAAATGCCAAGTTGTGAGTTTTGGTTAGAACAGCTTTTTACATTAGGACACACTCCTCAGTCTGACGCACATAAAGCTTGGTTGTTCACTCGCATTTTAGAGGATGGCAAGCAGGTATTTGTACCAGTGGGGATCTTCGTATTTGGCCCAACACTGACCATCCACAGAGCAAATATCAGATCGCTGTCCTCTAGAATGAGTGCACAGCTGTGCTCTGGAGGACTCGGGGCTAGAGATGGACAGGGCTGAAGCTGCTCTCCCCCCCCCCACCCCTACCCTGTCCTGCAGGGTATAATGCATGGAGACGCTTCTGTGGGCTTTCCCAGCCCCGGACCTTGGCACAGCTTAGCCAGGTGCTGAAAAACCACGACTTGGCAAGGAAGTTCCTGAAACTATACGGGACACCTGACAACATTGACATCTGGATTGGGGCCATCGCAGAGCCTCTTCTGCCGGGTGCCCGTGTGGGGCCTCTTCTGGCTTGTCTCTTTGAGAACCAGTTCAGAAGAGCCCGAGATGGAGACAGGTAAGCGATGCTACCGTAAGACATCAATGCAGAGGCAGAGCAGGAAACCACTAGCATTTCAAGAATCCGTGGGGAAGAGTCATAGATTTGATCCAGGCTCCTCTCTGGAAAACTGGGTCCAAGAGACAGAGGTGCTGACCCAGGTGAGAGCTGGAGTCACCTTAAACCCAGGAGACTTGTCGGGCTCATTGTTCTGGGCTGAAAGATCCTGTAAGGCAAAAAGATTAAATCTGGTTTCCCTCCAGTAACTTTGTGGTTTAAGACCGGACTCTTTATTTGGATGTGGTATTTACTTGGTTTCAATTACTGTGCATTTAATACTGGGCAATATATTTAACCACTGAAACTGTTTCTTCCTTTATAAAGTGGGAATAATACGTATCTTGGAGTAAGTTCGTGAGAACTGAATGAGCTACTGTATGTGCAGTACCTGACACGGCTTGTACAGATAATTCCTTCCCAACCTTCTCCTGTATCTCTTGACCTCCTACTAGGTTCTGGTGGCAGAAATGGGGCGTTTTTACCAAAAGACAGCGCAAGGCCCTGAGACGGATTTCCTTGTCTCGAATCGTGTGTGACAATACTGGTATCACTACCGTTTCGAGGGACATCTTCAAAGCCAACATCTACCCCCGGGGCTTTGTGAGCTGCAGCCGTATTCCCAAGTTGAACCTATCAGCCTGGCGAGGCAAATGAGGCTTCTGCAGGTAAGGGGAGGCCTGGGCTGGGTCAGGCCCTCACACCCTCCCCTGCACGGATGGCTGAGTTCTCTGAGGCTTCTAAGCAGAGACAACAAAACTTGTCACCAGGGACAGGGGGCTCTTTCCTAGTGGCTTCCCAGTGTGCTAAATTCTGATAGTCAATCCCGGAACCTAGGACATCGAGGGACAATTAGGAAGTGTCCAACTACCCTTAGAACTTTGTCACGAGTGCCCCAAAACAGATCCATTTCTGGATAGCTGGCAAGTCCCTTGCTTATACATTTGTTTCCACAGGAATCTATGCCAAGCCCCAACCCTTGGCGATGAGGGGAAGGGGAAGATCATGAGGCTGTCTTTGCTGCTGGAGCAACTATTTCCTGCTGGGGCTTCTGCCGGCTGCAACTTGGTGCTGGCTTCATTGGCAGAGAGGGAAAGCTGGGGCTCCCAGCGGCAGTGGAGCAACCCGCCTTCAGAGCCCCTTAAGGGTTAGGTTATGAATCAGCACCATGTGCAAGGACTTGTGAGCCAAGCCACGAGGCCTGGGTATCCTAGCGAGAGTCACCTCAAGGGCTTCCAGCACTTCCTTCTATTTCCCCACCATCGCCGTGACCGGGAGAGCACACAGTCCCAGTCTCGCCACCCTGACTCTGAGCCTGCAGGCCAGAAGCACACTCTTTCTGCAATAAAGCACTGCTGAGGGCAGGGGCTGCTGTGTCTGTGTCAGGAGAGGGGGCAGGCGGCCGCAGGTCCATGCTTTGTCCCAGACATTGCAGAGCAGCACTGCTATGACACAAGTTGGTGTTCTATGTGTCTTCTGGGGGCTGAATTAAGAGAGCCAGAGAAACACCCTGGAGGAGGGAAAGGCAGAAAAGAGGAAGGGCAGGGGTGTTAGGGGCCCAGTATTAAGAGGTATCTGAGCCAGGCCAGCGACCTGAGCAGAGAAACAGCTCCCAGAACTGTCAATATATAAATAGATTTATGTGCAAAAAACACAGAAAAGATACTGTCCAACTAGCAAAAAGGACTGGGAATTGCCTTCACCTTCATTTATTCCAGAAATAAGTCATCTGTCAAACTCAGCCAGCACCAAACAGAACAAGGCTGCCCTGAAAGATGGGGCTGGGACTCACAGGCCAGGGTTTTAGATCTCTCATGCGCCTCCTTTCTTCGGAGAAGTAGGCTCCATTTTTAAAGGCTGTGAAACAGGCAGCTCTCTGCTAAGACTGAGACAAGCCAGCAGAGAGGCTGTGTCAAGGACAGGCCAATGAAGGGTTCACCCGTGAAACTAGTTTCAGACCAAAAGTCCTGCCTTGCTGTGCCATCTATTTATAGTAGCTGAAATACGAAGAGGGGTCACGTGGGGCCACCATGTCTCTGGCTCTATTCCTGCATTGCAGGAAGAAGACTCTGCTGAAGGTCCACCACAGGGGCCAGCCTGGGAATTTCCAGTTCTTCTGGCCCTCAGCAAGCCAATGTGGTCTCCAAGAAGAAAGACGAAGAGCCAGGAGGGCACGGGGCTGACAGCCCTCATCTTGTCCTCTTGTACCACAGGCCAGGGCCGAAGAGAGCTAGGAGACCGAGGTTCCCGAGGGGCTCACTAGGTCCTGAGGGAGGCTGTCTCGGGCCTCCTGCATGCGGCGCCTGGCTCGATGGAAGGCTTCTGCAAGGCAAGAGGATGCTGCCATGTAACCAGCTGCTGTAGTGCAGAGAGGAATATGGTCCCAGCGGCCAGCTGGACAGGGAGAGCCCACCTAGCACACTGTGAATGGAACTCTGCTGGCTGAATCCTTCCAAACGGTCCAACACGCTCCGCATCCTTTTCCGCAGGGAGCTCGATTCCATGAAGGCTCTGAGGGGAGGCCGGTCACATGGTCATGGGTGGTCTTCAACCCTTAGGGTGGAGGAGCCCAAGACAGAGGGCCAGGGCGACTCACCTGGACTGCTGCAGACAGTGCAGGCGGAAGGTGACGCTGCCAGTGGTCTCTGTGCGGAGTCCAAAGCGGCTCAGGCGCTCCCCCTGGGGCATCAGCAGAGACAGCACTAGTTTCTGCTAGACCCCAGGCACTATGCTGGCCTTGCTGCCATTCTTATTCCCCTTCTTGAGGGACAGCAGTTTTCCTGGGGAAACCTCATTCTATCATCCAGATCCCACCACTGCAAAGCTAGTTCTGGGCGCCCAACTCTAACTCAGGGAAATTCCAACCTCATCTAAGAACAAGCAGGCTCCATGCATCCAGCAAATTCTCCTGCATCTGATTACTGTGGCCTTTAGTAAGGGAAGAAGGGGGCCAGTCATTCAGATGTGCGCCAGGAGAAATCTCTAAGTATAGTATTTTCCAGAGACCTCTTCAGATAGCAGTGTGGATATCTGTACCTGGTGCAAAATGTGGCCATGACTTCTAGCGTAAACCATGAAAAAAGGTGGCTTAGGAACAATGAGGCAGCGAACAACTAAGGGGGAAGCCTCAACCCAGAACCCACCCTCTACTGAATGAACCAAGAACAAAGGTCCTTGCATGAAATCTCCCTGGAGACAAGTCACCTTGAAGGTTCCTGGTATCCGCACATAGGTCAGATCTTCCAGCTCCAGAGAGTCACCAATGAAGAACCTCCTCAGCTCAGCCAAGGGGCCGAGCTCCAGGGGCCTCCACGTGGACACCGTCAGGGTGTGTGAGCCTGCACAAGGGAAGGGGAGAGTGGGGCTGGGGGTACGAAGGCCATGTGGCCCCTCGCTGACTCCCACAGGGACCACACCTGGTCCAGCGATGACTTGACCGCTGGGCAAGGTAATCATGGTGGTTAAGAACACTCGTTTGGAAATAATCAGACAGAAATTTAAATCTCAGCTCTTCCAGTAATCAGGACAAGTGTGTGCCCAGGACAAGTTTCTCAACCTTCCTGAGCCTCTTTCTCCCCATCTCACATAATGGAGATAACACCAAGGTGGTTGGAGAATTGGATAAGAAGCATTTAGCACAATGCCTGGCACTCGGTAAGAGGCCGCTGCTTTTATTTCAAAGTGAATGCTAATTCAATCAATCCACATATGCCAAGAACCCAATTCTCTATCACACAGAGTCTCTCTCAAGGTCCTATGTCCAATCAGAGGAGCACAAAGACCTAATAGAGACCATCAGGTTGCTCTGCTTCAGCAAATCAATTTCAATGTCACCCCAAATTTTCATTACTTGCCTCTAATGGAGCAGGGAGAGATTCCTCAAAGGAACAAGGCATCTTAAGTTAAATGCTTCTAATCCCTAATTATTCCTACTTCTCATCCGAAGCATTCAAATTTGGGAATGTTAGACTTGTTCCTAGGACTGAAGAGAGTGGGTCATCAGAAGGGCAGAGACAAGAGGTTACCTGGGGTGGCAGGCAGCACCACAGCTCCGTAGCCTTCCACACGGTACCTCTGCCAGAAGTCCAGGGAGCGGACCTCACAGTAGAGCACAGGCCACTGCGGGAGCGCATCTGGGACAAGAGAAGCAAACAGCCAGGTCACAGGAGGCCTTGGCCAAGAGAGGCCACGGGCTGAGGAGAACCGAGGCCCCGGATCAACTGGTGCCCTACTTACCAGCTGATTCATCCTCGTGGAGAAAGAAGGCTTCAAACGTGAATGGGTAGGAGAAGTAAGCTACCTTGTCCTGAAAAAGAGGGTCACTTTATACTCAATGTCAGAGGGCTGGCAAGGCCTCACTCCGAATTTGTTATCACTGTCGCTAATGACATGGTCACCTTCACACAGGAAAATTAAAAATTACAGTAAGTCCCCAACCTATGAACATTTGAGTTGCAAAGTTTCACAGGTATAAATGGACCTTGCACTATGAATATTTGTAGATGCGAACAATAAGTGGAAGTAGCTCCTGTGTCTGCCAGATAGTGTCACAGTTGTGCTGCTGTGTGCTTACTGTACAGTGCTGTAGAGCACAGTAGGACAGGCTCAGTCAGAGCCCAGGATGTCTGGAAGCAGGAGGAAAAGCAGTGGTGATGTGGAGGGGACTGCTATGAAGCACAAAGCAACACAGATTGTGTATTTGTGTCAAAGGTGTGTAAGACTCACTTTGTCAGACTTAGGAATGAATCCGACTTATCAAACGTTCTCTCAGAACAGAACTCATTCATAAGTCGGGGCCTTACTGTGTCATGCTGGTGGGAAATAAGAGGCTGAGTCAAGGGGACAACCAAATACAAGCTGCCATCATTCTCAAAAAGGCTAAAGGAGGACCCTGACCCAGGCAGCCCCTGCGGAAGCCACACGGAAGGGTCAGGCCCAAGTCGGGTTCCTTCCCAGAGTACGCAGCTGTTCATCTGATCAAGCGTCAGATGCCACCTCAGGAACAGATCCTCATTCTCTTCCAGGGAACCCTCTGATCCCCCGTACCATTCCCAGGGACTTTGTAGCACAGGTCTGGGTTACTCCTGAGAGCTGATGGAATTCTGGGCTCGACCAGTCTGAAAGACAAACACCAGATACAGTAAGTTCACCTGGGAGGAGACCAAGTCACTGAGAAAATGCCGAAGCTACTTCATTCATTTATTCATTCACTCATTCATACAAAGAGTCATGCATTTACCAGCTCCTGAGTGTCTGCTACCTGCTAGTATGACTTGGGGATATCTTGGTAGCTAGACGGAAAGATCCCTATCTCCCATGAAGCTCAGATCCTAGAGTGCACATGGGAGGAGAGACAAACAAGACCAACAGGAGACTATCAGGTAGCAGTAAGTGTTATTCTAAATACAGAACCAGGTGAAGGGACTCAGTGACTTGGAGGTTTGCTCAGAGCGGGGCTGAGAGAAGGCCTCTCAGAAGTGACAGGCTGAGACCCAGCTCAAGAAGAACTAGCTATGCAGAGATATGGAAGAAGGGTCTACAAGGGTCCGGTGAAGGTCTATGGTAGGAATGACACTGGCAAGGTAAAGACCAGGAAGCATAACTGGAGGGCTGCAGGGGAGAGAGAAGCAGGAACCAGCTCACTCAGGATGTGGGGTTCAGAGTTCACGCTGAGTGTGAGGGGAAGCTGGTGGGGTATTCCGCTCAACAAGACAGAACCGCTTAGCACTTTTAACAGCACAACGTGGCTATGGTATATGTGGCAAAGAAGCTACCATGGGGGAGCAAGAGGAGAAGCAAAAGGCTAAGAAACTTAACACATTGTCCCAAGCAAGAGATGGGGGCAGCTTGGTGTGAGCTGCTAGAGAGAACAGACAGATCCAAGATGGATCCAGGAACTGCTGATGGCCTGCCCGGCTACAGGGAGCTAGAGAAAGAAGCAATCGCGATATCTCCTAGGGTTTTGGCATCAGCGACTAAGTGGGTAACACTGACATTTTGCCAGAAAGGGAAAGAGCAGGGAGGGGAGGTTTGAGGTAGGAGGAAGAACTGAGAGTTCTTCTTGGTCATGTTAAGCAGAAATGGCAAAGAGGTAACTGGATATAAGTCTAGAGCTGGGGGAGTGGCTAAGGCTAGAGAGGATTCTGGGAGTCTGAGCTACACAGGAGAAATTTAAACTGTGGGATGGGTGTGATTGCCCAGGAAGACTGTAAGTAGGGAGTAACAAGGGCCTAGGCACAGCCTTGGATGAGCACATAGTTTAAAGTCAGCAGAAGGGGAGGAATCGGGCAAGAAGCCTGATGAGCCCCCAGTGAGATGGAGGAGAGGAGTGCAGGGCTGGAAGCGAGAGAAGCAGAGAAATGTGAGCAGTGTCAGATGCTCCAGGGAGGCCAAGGAAGGGGAAGGCAGAGGAGTCACCACTGGATTTGGCAATGTAATAGTGGTCTTCATCCTTGAAAAGAAGAGTATTGTATCAGCTTCGGTCGAGAAGCAGGGATGGAAGCCTGACTGAAACCTTTCATTGAATGGCCATAAAGGAACAGACCTAAGAATATTACTTACTAGTAGCTGGCAATTCCACAAAGAAACGGACGTAGAGATTGTCATACTCATATCCCTGGGCTGAAACTAAAAGAGAAAACAAGTTCTTTTAGTTTATTTTCCTAACCCTTAGTACCCAACCCGGTCCTGAGGGACCCGCATGCTCTGGAAACAACTCATTCATGGGCCTGGAACACTGTTTCCAGGAAAGACTCAACACTAAGTTTACCATATTGCACACAGGCCAAGTTGTGGGGTAACCCAGGGTGGGGTAGGTTACTCACAGCTTCATCAGACTCTTGCCCAAGCTGGCGAGGTCACTGTCTGACAAGACACTTACCCACCTCTCCATTTACAAAGAGCCGGAGGGCACCTGGGGCTGTCTAAGGCAGAGAGGTGGGGAAAGATCAGGGGTCTTGGAGAGAACCAGCACTTCTCCTCCAGCCCCACCCACAGATCTGTGGGAGACCTGACACTGGATGTCAGCCCCTGGGCCAGGCTACTGCACTTCCTTCCCACCCTATCTCCTCAGGACGGGACTGCTTCCTTTGTTTCTAAAATCCATAGGGGAGGGGCTGGGGATTTAGCTCAGTGACTAGAGTGCTTGCCTTGTAAGCACAAGGGCCTGAGTTCGATCCCCGGCACCACAAAAAAAATAAAATAAAATAAAATAAAATCCACAGGGGAAAAGTGCACAGTTTAAGTGGGAGGGAGGGCAGTGCAGTCTGGGAAATTACCAAGGGAAGCCATGACAGCAGCCTTCAGAGTACAATAGATGCTAAATCCTTCACATGGCTGAGGCCAAGAACTTAAGGATTTTCTTTTTTAATTAGTTGTGTATTTGTCTTATCTAACTTTTTAATGCAAATATCTGTTGCCTATACAGCATGAAAATATGTTAATTTTTTAGAGACAGAGAAGAAAATCCATGGGTAGTTCTATGCTTGTTTGCAGATATAGAAATGAAACTCCTGGCATGAGGGAAGACATTCAACAGGACCCCAAAATAACCAACCCCTGTTTGGTTTGGATGTTTTTAAGATCCAAAATTTTAGCCAGGCGCGGTACATGCCCATGATCCCAACACTCTGGGAGGGTAAGGCAGGAGGATCACAAGTTTCAACCCAGCCTAGGCAACTTATGGAGATTGTGTTTCAAAAATTTAAAAAATAAATAAAACAGGACTGGGGATGTTGCTCAGTTCAAAGGCCCTTAGTTTAATCCCCAGTACTAAAAAAAAAAAAAAAAGCAAAAATATTTGACAAGCAGAAATTTCAAAAAATTCACGTGAAGAGTGAGGAAGTAATGTATGAAAATACAGTATTACCATTCACAGAAATCCATAACCACCTAAATTTTGGGAATAAAAAGTGAATGCTCCTCACATATTCCTCTCACCACCCAATACCCATCTATAACCTCGAAATCCCACCCCGTCCCCAGAGAAAGCCACCCACAGCTTGTGGGCACCCTTTCAGGCCCTTTTCTGTGTGGTAACAGTTCTCTATCAATAATGCTGTGTTTTAAGACACATAAAAAGGACTGTGCTGTCTGTGCTACTCTGCAACTTTCTTTTTACACTGCATCTTGTCTTGGGGACCTTTAAGGGAGGCACTATTATTCATCCACAGTCAGAATGCTCTGGCTAAACAGCTACCAGGGATGCAGGAAGCCAAGCTACCCACCATCTCAAAGTCTGTGCCCACAAGACTGCTGAGATACTCCTTGTGTCGGCCGTAAAGCTGAGGAAACAAAGCAAACCAACCCTCAAGATGCAGCCCAAGCCAGACCGGGGTTCGGCTCTGACTAGGAGGAAGAACCAATAATGAGAAAGGCCAGGGACAGCTGGAGGCCTAAGCATCCCAGTCACTTGCATTTTAAAGTGAAGTACAAACTCGACATGGTGGCACATTTCTACAATCCTGGCACTCTGGGAGGCTGAAGCAGGAGGATCCCAAGTTTGAGTCTAGCCTGGGTAACTTAGCAAGGTAAAATATAAAAAATAAAACATAAAATATTTAAAAATGGGCTGGGAATGCTCAGTGTGAGGGCCCTCAGTTCAGTCTCTAGGAATAACAATAATAAGAATGATGATATCAGCGTAATGACGATGGTGATGGCAAGCACAGGGGCTCTGGAGTCAGCTCTTCTGGGGTTGAATCCTGGCTCTGACACTTCGTTCTATCTTCTTAGCTCCTCGACCTCAGTTCCCTCATTTTTAAAACAGTAATAATAAAAGCGTTTGCTTCATAGGAGGCTCGCGAGTTCAAGGCCTGCCTGGACAACTTAGCAAGACCCCATCTCAAACAAAAAAATACAAATAAAAAGGGCTGGGGATGTGGCTCAGTGGCAGAGCACTCGCCTGGAACGCACAAAGCCCTGGGTTCAAACCCCAGTGCCACACGTACAAGAAAAGTGCTCACCCTGAAGGGTTATCAGAAGGTCTAAATGAAATGTATGTGAAGTACCCGGCACACAGCACAGTAAGCGCTCAAATAAACGGCCACCGTTATCACTGTGTTACAATATGAGCACACGCTTCTGTCTGATCTGTCAGTTACACTTTCCTGCTCAGAAGAGGGCTGTGAGGCGCAAGAGCTTCCCCGGCCCCTGCTGACGTCGGCCTCAGGCTGGTCCCAGCTCTCACGCGTGGGCGGCCCTGTCTGCCAGACGGGGGAGGAAGAGGCTCTCACATCCTTGAACACGCGCTGTTCCCGCTCCTCCTCTTCCAACTGTGCAAGGGAGGACGCGTTGTCGATCGTGTACTTCCACAGCTCCTGCTTCTCGCCTTCGGTCTCAATTCTGTAAGTCAAAGCCACAAACGGACCGCCTCTGTTGATAAGAGTGGACCCTCCAGATCTAGCCCGGGACGAGCTGTCATGGGCCGTGCACCTCACTTGAAGTACCTGATGACAAAGGTGGCCGTAAAGGTGACCAGGAGAGGGAAACAGAGAGGCAAAGCAGAAAGAGCGTCAGACTAGACTCGGGGAGTACAGGTCCTGGGCCCATTTCCACTTCAAAGCCACAGCGAGAACCTAAAGCACAACATCCTTGTCACACCTGGCAAATGGGCAGGTTGGTCCAGGTAATTTCTAACTTACAGTTCTGTTATCGCAGACACAGAGATAAGGAAGAGTCCGGCCAGCCTGGCTGAGCTCGCCCAGCCCTGTTCAGTCCCCACATTCAGCGGTGCAGAGGGTCATTTTCACTTAACTATGCTGCTGCTGATGTGACCCCTTTCAAACTGGCTGCACATTTCCTGACAGTTCCCGAAGGGCCCAGAACCCAGAAGAGGATATGAACTGTGGCCTGGGAATTTAAAGGGTGGAAAGAAGGAGGTGTTTCCTAGGAATCTCCTTGACTAGGGACAAGAAGGGAAGCCAGAGAAGCAATGTCGGTCTCCACTCCTGTTTTGTTCCTCTCCTCACCTGTAGGGTCCTTTGAGGCCAGAGAAGTCAGGTTTTACTGTGATCACACCATTGCTGTCCACCTTCAGAATACAGAGCACATGTTCATACGTCTTATAGCCAAGCCTAGAAACCAGGAAATCAAGTTTCAGGATCCCTGGGGCCACCTCCAGGGAAAGAGAAAGTCAGCCCACTTCCGGGAAGAGGCCAGCGGAGGAACTACTGTGAGAGCCACCGTGGTAAAACACTTTCTTCTGAGTACAGTGAAGAAGAAAAAGACCCTTCTCCCTCCCACGTACCCCTGATGATTACAACAGGAAGGTGACAGAAGAGGATGAGGACCTGAGCTGGCAGTGAGAAGCTTCACTTACTTTCCAGAGGGCCCCAGGTCTGCCATGATGTACATTGTCTGAAGAGGCGTGTTAATGACGTGGTTGTTCCTGATGAACTCTTCTGAAGGTTCCCAGGTGACAACACGTGACTTGAGGATGCCGCTCTCCCTGGGTGGGAGCCACAAGAAGGGTCACTTCCCTGGCACCCCTTGAAGAGCCTGGAGGGGAGCCCAGGCAGTGATGGCGAACCTTTCAGAGCTTCTAATGATAAAAACAGCCCGCTGCCGCATATGTGCCACAGGTTCGCCACCACTGGCCTAGGGGAACACACCTCTATGGTGACCCGCAGCAGAAAGGGAAGCCGAGTCGATGGGGCACTACACGGGAGGACCACAATCCCCCCCCATTTCAACTCACGTTGCTCGCCTGTCCTGCCGTCGCCGCCTAACATTTGCCATTCGCTCTACCAAAAATGATGGCACCTCATTGGCTGCGGTAGTCATTTTCTGACAGTGCTAGGAAAAAAGACAGCAGTCCTGTGAAAGCCATCTGGCCAGAGCCACATGGGGCCAAGCACCTGAAGGGAAGTCTTCCTTCTGAAACCTGACAGGCACAGTCACACTGAAGTTACACGGGCTACTGGAGAGGAAAATAAACAAACAGCCCAAAGAGGACTCCTACTGTGTCTTGGTTTGCCCTAGGAGTTTAGGAATGAGTTATTCATGCAGATATTCAAGTATTTGCATTCCCCAAGTATAAATGATATTGACATTAACTAGGTAGGTAGAAAAGTGTCAAATGGAATATTTTGTGGAAAATTCTCACATGGGTAACGGAACCCTAACCGTATTTTTACCCGTTTTTCTAAAACAGACTAGTAAAATTTCATATGCTACCAGCCCGAAGCTTTCCTGAAGAAAGCATGCCAATCTTTCAAAAACATTTATTTAATCTGAATGTTTTTCAGAGCTCTCTAGAGATCTATAAGGTCACAGACAAAAAGATCTGAAAATATGGGCTCTATACTCAAGGAATTGAACATCTCACTGAGAAAACATAAGGCAAGTCCTAAAGGGAATGCTGGCACAGGCAAATTGAGGATGTAAGCCATTCCCTGTGGCTGTACTGTACTCCTCTTCAAACCTGCACACTCAAAGTTTTGGCTATCTAGATTGCTCCAGACTCTGTACACTTATCTTAACATTTTGCATACTTCTGGTTCCCCAGGACCTCCAGCAGGCAGAGAAAAGAGGAACAGGCACATTACCTGTGCCCAGTCTGTTCTAGCCCGACTTCCTGCAAGCAGCCTCACAGCAGTTTCTAGGCAGGCTACCTGTCCTTGCTTCGGGCTTCCAATGTAACACCCAGAACCAATGAGATCAGAAAACTAGGGGAGGCAAAGAACAAGGAAGCTATGGCACCTTGGAAAGAACAATACCTCCTCCAAGTTGGTGTATCTGTCAGAGTCTGTGTAGGTGAAGATTCGTCGGTTCTTCCTGCCACCGGAACTCTCCAGCTTCAGGATCTCTTGGCGGTACTGATAATCCAAAGGACTCTGACAGGCTGCTTCATTTTGGTACAGGTCCACTTCAAACTGATGTCACCGCAAGGAAACAGATCTACTGAGAATACATCAAGCTCTTCTTCATAAGATCAATCACTTCTATAAAACTGATGTTATTTGATATATTTTCATAAGGAACTCTCATTTACCTAAATAATGGAGGGTGGGGGATACAAGAATGTCACAGCTAGAAGGAGCCAGAGTGATGGTCAAATCCAGTTGGGCTGTTACAGATAGCACATACCCCAGAGATCAGACATGCCTGAGCCAGGACCGTAAAACTGGGCAGTGGCAGTCATTACATTATGTTGCCCCCATAAACACAACAGGGGGCAGCATAAACCATCAGAAGTTTTCTGGAAACCAGTCTGGCAATATGCATCACCAACCACGTAGAGGTGCTCGGGGTAGGAACAGGCTGAGCAGACACGTAACACTGGCTTACCTGGCTAAAGAGCTTCTCTTGCCACCCAATCTCAACCTCTTCCTTTTCCTCTTCATCTGGGCGGTGTCCACCTCCAAAGACAACAAAGCCAGTCAAATGCTTGAGATAAACCGGCACCACTTCTTGCCCTGGGGTTGGTGACAAACAAAGTCTTGACTCTTGTACTTGCTATAAAACCCTCTGGAGCTCAGTGGTTGTTCTAAGTACTGAAGCTAGAAAAAGGCCAGAAAGGCTGTGGATATATTCTGCTTAGTATGAGCGGAAGCCAAGATTAGGAATTAAGAAGTCTTAATCACTACTTTAATATGAATAAAAGGCAGTACTGCCTTCCAGGAAATATTTTATCCAATTCAGTATCAGGAACTGAAATTTAGTACAGGCTGAAGAGCTAGCCCTTCCTCAGTCCTAATTGACTGCATTTGCTAGATAAGAACCCTGGCTTTTTTAAAAATCTATTCTTAAATCCATATATAAAATCATAAACCTTGTAATTTAGGAGACCAAGCATTAGGAGAGGACAGGGGAGATATATAAATGATTTTTTAAAGAACCAAATCTAATATACTCCTGGCTAAGTGTGCCGTTTTTAGAGACACAGTCTTCATAATCCACGAGCCCACACTCTTACCCAGGAACTTTTCTCTTTAGTACTGGGAATTGAACACAGGGCCTTCACGCTGAACTATACCCAGGCCACCCACTTTATAAATTTTGGGACAGGGTCTCAATTATTCACTAAGTTGCCCTGGCTAGGCTCCAACTTTTGTGTACTGCTATGCCCAGCAAAGCCCAGGGCCACTTCTGAATAAAAAGAGAAACAATAGAAGAAGATTAATGACCTAAGGGAAGCACCCTGTCCTCTATTCTTTACTCTTTGGCTTTCCAGATAAGGAAAATCACAAGAATGCAGTTAATGTTCACATGCACATTTTTCAAGCAGTCTCTAATTTTAAAATTGCTTATAAAAGTGTTTACGTGTGTATTTAGAGTGGGGAGCACATTTTCTTTCAGACAAAAAAGTCACAAATGGCTTTTAGGTTGCCAGGCAAATTTATAACATATCGAAAGTACAGTATTTATTATTTCACTACATTTGACCACAAATTAAATCCATTTGGGGATGGCAGAAATCATGTCTTTTTTAAATTTCAAACACAATACAATGTAGTAGTTAAGACTTCCTGGATTTAAAACCTGGCCTCAGCTGTGTGATACTAGGCAAGGAACTAATTCAACCTCTTTAAGCCTTCCGTTTTTCTTCTGTAAAAGGCTACAGGTTTCTATAAAGATCGCAGGCCTGGATCGACTGTTTCAAGAGGTACCTCTCCTGCCCTAGACCCTTTCCCGGTTCCCCAGGGGGCCGCATCGCCCCCCTCTAATACCCACTGGCAGTTGGGTGAGGTGTAAAAGTGGCCAAGTCTATGAGGTCCTTCCCGGGCTGGGCGACAGGCTGGTAATGAAGAAAGTTGCTTGATGTGATTCTTTGCAGATGCACTCTGTCAAGAAAAAAGAAGCCCAAAATATGCATTACACACACAATCTGGAGATGCACACAGCAAGGACTAGGGAAACAGGCCAGAGGTGGGTTGCCGCGGGTGCCGGGTGCTCACAACGGAGAGGTGGGTGGGGCGCAAGGCCCTACTGGGAAGTTAAGAGTGAGTTGATGTGTTGGGGGCACAGGAGCCTGATTGATTGTGGAGTCCAGAGGGACTCGAAAGGACTGGAAGGTATGCTTGGAAGCTGTGAGTGAAAAGGGTCCAGGCTGTGTGCGGAGATGTGCGGCGATCTAGAGGAAACCAGTCAGGATTGAAAATAAGGGGGGGGTGCTCGGAACATCGAAAAGTTTAGGCTGGAATTATCCGAGAGCAGAAAATCACGCGGCCCGGCCATTTCTACCGGAGGCGCAAGTTGCGCACGGGGTCCCGGGAACGATACACAGCCTCTCCGGTGTCCGTGTTCCAGCCAGCCTCCGCCATGACAGCTGCGACGCGTCGCAATGGCGCCGGAAAGCGCACCGCCCCCAGTTCCCCTGGCAACGGGGACGCTGGGCTCGCGAGGCGGCGGAGGCGCTGCGCACCTACTGCGCAGTTGCAGTCTCCGGCCGCCAGCTCCGGGCGCAGCCCCGGCTGAGAGCGCTGGTGAGTCCAAGTCGGGTGTTGCAGCGGTGCCACGGATAACCGCTGGCCATGTGTGTGAACAAAGCTCACTCACACCCAAGGCGGGATTGTGATGCGCTGTACAAAGGAGGAAATAGTGATGGGGTCCAGACCCAGGCGACCTGAGTCTTCGCCCTGTACTTTTTCCACTATGCCACACCACCTTCCACTGAACGCGTGAAAAATTTGGCCTGAAAATCGGTAGACGTGGCTGGAAGAATGCACCCATTATTCTCAAAAGAACTAGGGAAGGTGGTGTCATGCACACACGAAAATAGATTCTTGGAAGAAAATAAATGTGTCGGCTTTATTTGTCGTTGTGTTAGTATGCACTGAGCCAGAGAAAGAAAAAACAAGGAAACCAACAGTACAAACAAGGAAGCCAGCCATAAGGAAGGAAAAGATGATTTTACGAACCGGTTCTCTCCAAGGGTGTATTAGTTCTGGATTATTACATCAATATAGATACTACACTGGCCCCCTGAAATGCCAACAATGTGACCTTCAGAAGTCATGCTTCATTGAGCTGACTATCAAAGGAAGGATACAGCATAACCCCAAATCTGGCACCTTGGCACCTTGGGAATGTCAACATCTATCAGTCTTTGACGTTTGCTACTCATCCCACAGAGTATTTTTTGTCCTCTGAATTCGGGAAACACATGCCAGTCTGATTATATGGTATTAGCAGCCCTGGGCACCTTCACCACTAGTTGTGTAACACCAAGGACTCACAATAAATAGTACTATTTATTTAGGATTTAATGCAACCTGGGCACTTTGCATTATCCCTGCTCCTCATAGAAACCACTCTGGGTATATTTATTCCCATTTAACAGATGAAGTTAGTGATGGCCAGGGGCTGAAGGGCTTGCTAAGGCTGTACTCTAATAATAAACGGTGAAAACACTGGAATTCCAACCCAGTCAGGTTTACCTGTCTTTTGAAGCCCAGCACCTTGCCTTCTGACTCACAGCCTCTCAGTTTATTCCACAAAAACACACAATTTCCAGTCTAGGGAATAATTATTTCAACAGATGAAATCCTAGAGGCAGAATACTAGCACCTTAAAAAATGATCATTACAGTTTTTTCCTCTTAAAGTTATGTATAGACAACACTTCCATGTGAACAGAAAAAGAAAAAGAAAAAGGTGAAGCCTGCATCAACAATTTAGTTTTTTTGGTTTTTTTAATTCAACGTGATTTACCAAGAACATGTATTGGTACATTGTATACGTAGTGTTCACATTCATCACAGTTAATTTGTACCTGTACATGATATATCTTGATTTCCCCCCTTCTTCCTCACCCCTCCCTCCCACTCTCCCTCCCCTCCCTATTTATGGTAGCTTTATTTACATTTTTCTATTTTTCCCCTTTTTCCCTTTCTTTTCTTTTTCCTTTCCTCCTCCCTTTCATTTTCCCCCTCCTCCCTTTCTAATTGTCCTCCCTATTGAATATTATCTTTCTTTTACATAGTATCTATTATACCTTTTTGTCCTTATTTACACTTATGGTTTCTCCTATTAGAGAAACAATTTGATATGTGCTCATGTGTGTCTGATTTATTTCACTTAAGAGTATGTTCGGAAGGTGCATCCATTTACCTGTAAATATCTCAAGTTTATCCTTTTTAATGGCACAGTAATACTCCATTGTATAGAAAAACCACATCTTCTTTAGCCATTCATTAGTTGTTGGGCATTTGGGTTGTTTCCAAGACTTAGCTATTACAAACTGTGTCGCTATAATCATCGTTGTGCATATATCGCTGTGGTACGATGTTTTTAATTCTTCTGGGAAGATACCAAGCAGAGGAATAGCTGGGTCAAATGGAACTTCTAGTTGTAGTTTTTAGAGGAATCTCCACGCTGATTTCCACAATGGTTGGACCAGCCTACATTCCCACCAACAGTGGAGGAGGGTTCCTTATTCCCCACAGCCCCACCAGCATTTGTTATTGGTTGATTTCTTGATGATAGCCATTCTTTCTGGAGTGAGATGAAATCTTAGTGCTGTATTAATTTGCATCTCTCAAGTGACCAGCTATGTTGAACAATTTAGTTTTATAACCAAATCAGGCTTTTTAAACCAAATCAAACTTATGCCAAAGTCAATCTTACATAATTGTATGCAAAATAATTATATACATGGCATGGAAATATAAGCTATTTATATAAGTAACCATAACTAGCATTATTGTTATACAGATAAATTAGGTGTTTATGTTTTCTTTCCGCTTACTGATATCTGTAACTCAAGTGTCTTGAAACTAGGGTCCGTAAGTGCGATTTGAGGGGTCTTCTCTATATTCTGGATGAGGCATTTTCTGCAAAGAGCTCATAGTTTTGCATGTTTTTTTTTAAAATCAGATTCTAGAAAGAGTTTGTATCTCCATATCGAGAATGACCCGATTCTCTTCTACACTCATATACAGTTGACATTTACTGTGTTCTCCCTAAAATAATGCACTATGAGTAAAGCTTTTAGTTTAAGAAACAACTGCAGCTGGGCACGGTGGGTGCACCTGTAATCTCAGCATTCGAGAGACTGAGGCAAGAAGATTGTGAGTTTGAGACCAACTTGGGATATATATCAAGTTCTAGGTCAACTCGGGCTACCCTGGAGACCCTGTCTCAATAAATGAATGAATGAATAAATAAATAAACAGAAAAAGAAAGAATGACACAAACTATGCTCAAGAGTAGATATTATTGTCTTCATTTCACATATTTAGAAACACAGACACTATTTGAATTACACTTGGTCAAATGACTAGGAAGGATAGAGCACGGACTTGTATTCAAGATATTTGACAGTGGAATACTCCTGAGCAGTAAAAAGAGAAACAGACTAATGGTACGAATAACAACAAAGACGGATTTTAAAACCAAAATGCTGAATAGGACAAAGAGACAAAGAATGCACATTGTAGGATTCCACTGACATGAAATCCTAGAAAATGCAAACAAATCTGTAGGACAGAAAGCAGATTAGTGTGGTTGCCTGGGGTGGACTGGAGGGTGGTGAGGGCTGGGGCTTAGGAGGGAGAAATTACAAAGGAGCACAGGGAAACTTCGGGGGATAATGGATTTGTTCATTATCTTGATTGTGGTCCTGGTTTTCATCAGTGTATACATATGTCAGAATTTATCAGTACTATCTACACGTACTTTAAGCAGCTAGTTTAAGGTATGTCAGTTATATTTCAACTGTGTTTAAAAAAAAACTAAAAGTGGGTTCCAACCCAAAACTATAGGCCTCCTTTGCTGCCTCCTTATATTCACACCTATCTCACCCCTCTATTTTTTGCTTTCCTGAATTAGGCCCAACTGATCCATATCAGAATCGATCACCAATGAAACCTCTCTTCTCCCTACCCAGGTGGCATTTTATAGTTTACCTGAACTCTCCTGACTACAAGAATTCAGAAAAGCAGAAGAGGAGACTCTACTGCCTCTTTTGTGCCTCTATACTCACCTTGGTCCCAGAGAAAGATGTTTTTTAATGAAACAATTTTATAAAGAATAATAGACCTGATATCTGATTTTCTGCCTCTTTACCTGATTTTGAAGATGGAGGAAGGGGTTGTGGACTATAAACATCCTGGTTATAAAGTAGAGATTATCAGATTGGATAAAAATGTAAAGATTCAACTATCTGTTGTCTACAAGGATAAAGAACCCCACTTTAAATATGAAGAAAATTAAAGAATGGGAAAAGATATATCAATGCAAATAGTAACCAAAAGAAAGCTGAAAGTGGCTATATTGATAGCAGAGTAAACAGACTTCAGAACAAGGAATTTTACAGGAATAAAGAAGTATATTTTGTAATAACAAAAGCATCAAGTCATTAAGAGGGCATCAGGAATATAAATTTTATGCACTTAATGAAAAAAATTCTAAATATATGAAACAAAAACTGGTGGACATGAAAGGAGAAATAGACAAATCTACAATTATCATTGGAGATATCAATACTTTTCTCTCAGCAAATGACAAAACATGCAGACAGAAAATCGGTAAACAAATAGAAGACTTGAGCATCGTCATTAATCAATCTGATCTTGTTGACATTTGAAGAATACTCCACCCAAGAACAGAGTGCAGTCTTTTCAAGTTCACTCAGGACACTGACTGAACTAGACCATTTCCAGACTATAAAACAAGTCCTGATGATTAACTGGCAGAAGAAAAATCAGCACACCGAAGATAAGCCAATTGAGATGATCCATTCTCAGGCCTGTTAACAAAACTTATTTCTAGATTTAATGCAGTCCCAATTAAAGTACCAACAGTGTTCCACACAGAACTAGAAAAAAAATCCTAAAATTTATATAGACCCAGAAGAGACTTATAATAGCAAAAGCAATCCTGGGCAATAAGAGCAAAGCAAGAGGCATCACAATCTAAGATCTCAAACAGTATTACCAAGCTACATTGATAAAAACAACATGGACTCGGCACAAAAACAGGCATGTGGATGAGTGGAACAGAGCAGAGGATGTAAAAACAACCCCAGGCACACTCCAGCATCTCATCTTTGATGAAGGGACCAAAAACATAAGCTGGAGAAAAGCAGCCTCTTCAACAAATGTTACTAGGAAAACTGGTCATCCACATACAAAAGACCCACATTTCCCCCTGTGCACTAAAGTAAAATCAAAATGGATCAAAGACCTACATACAATATTAAAACAGAAACGATCTGCTGGAAAATTAAGTAGGTAAAGTTCTTGAACACATAGGCATAGGCAAAGACTTCCTGATCAAAACACCAATTGCACAAGAAATAACACAAAGAATCGACATATGGGATTATATCAAATTCAAAGGCTTCTACATGGCAAAGGAAACAACCAACAGCGTGAAGTGATAACCTACAGAATAAGAAAATATTTTACCATCTGCTCCTTGGACAGAGGACTAATATCTAGAATATACAAAAAACTCAAGAAAATTAGACTCTCCGAAATAAAAGACCCAATCAAAAATAGGGCAATGGAAATTAATAGACACTTCACAGAAGGAAAAGTACAAATGGCCAACAAGTACATGAAGGACTGTTCAACACTGCTAGCCATGAGAGGAATTGCAAATTAAAACAACACTAAGATTTCTTATTACTCTAGAAAGAATGACTATCATTAAAAGCTCAAATAACAACAAAATGCTCTTGAGGCTGCAGGGAAAAAAGAAACCTTTCTACATCGTTGGTGGGAGTGTAAGCTAGTGCAAACACTATGGGAATCAGTATGGAGATTCCTCAGAAAACTAAAATTATAAATTCCATTTGACCCAGGTTTTCCTTCTCTAGGCATCTTCCTGAAAGAGTTAAAGTGTTCCATGCACACCAATGTTTATAGCAGCACAAGCACAACTCATAATAGCCATCGACAGACGGATGGGTCAAGAAAACGTGGTATTTACACAATGGTGTACAACTTGGCCATAAAGAAGGATAAGCTTGTGTCATTTATAGGAAAATGGCTGCACTTTGAGATCTTAGTGCTTAGTGAAATAAATCAGACACGGAAGCCTAAATGTCGCGTGGTTTCTCATTTTATATGAGAAGCACAAAATATAAACAATTTAAAGAGCAAAATAAAAGATAGATAATAGGAAACAAGGAGTTAAAGCTTTTGGAAATGGGAAGGAGCTCTAGAGATGGAGGGAGGAGGAAACGAGGAGGGGGAAGGGGCAGTATGAAGGATTAAAATGCAATATGTATATGTCATGTACCAGTCTCCGAGATGAATGGATTTATTATGTATCATAAACATGTACTGATTTTAAAAAGACAGAGATTAGAAGACTTGATTGGAAAGACATGATCCAACTACATGCTGTCTATAGTAAACAAACTATAGATTCAAAGAGGTTGAAATTGAATGGATGGGAAAGAGATATGAACCAACAATGAGAAGGAAGCTGGAAAGGCTCTACTAATAGCAGACAAAAGAGACCTGACAAAAAGTGTGGTAGGAACAAGGAACATCTGACAAAGAATCAAATAAAATGCCAGATGTGAGCCAGGCATGGTGGTGTGCACCTGTAATTCCAGCTACTTGGGAGGCTGAGGCAGGAGGATTGCAAGTTTAAGATCACCCTAGGCAAATTTGCAAGACCTGGGAATGAAATAAGAAGGCCTGGGAATGTCACTCAATGGTAGCGCACTACCCTAGCCTGTGGGAATCCCTGGGTTCAATCCCCAGTACCATCCCCCCCAGAAAAGCCAGGCATGGTGGTAGCTACATTAGGAGGCTGCGGCAGGAAGATCATGTGAGCCTGTAAATTTGAGACCAGCCTGGGCAACATAATGAGATCCCATCACGATAAACAGACAGGCAGACAGACAGACAGGGTCCACGGAAGGTGTAACATTTCCTAAAATTCACGAATGAAAGAGGACGTAACTATGGGCCTTACAGAAAAAGACTGTAAAGTGTTGTGAGGAACCAGAACACTGTGCAGTGGCGGTGCAGCCGTTTCCTGCGGTTGCCCACCAGATTTTAAGAAGAACGCCAAGGGCTAGGGGTTCTGTTTAAGCCCGTACAGCGGCTGCTGCTCACAAAATACGACTCCCGATTGGCGGTTTATACATTCCTCGTGCGGAGCAGTGAACTGAAGGGGAGACGTCTGTGCCGACAGCCACTGAGGTCAAGGCCGAGAAAACGGAAACAAAGTTGCAGACGACAGTACGACTTCTAGGGCAGCCGAATGAGAGGCGAGGAAGTGCAGATAGTTGGAAACGGGGAAGAAAGCAAGCCAGATGTGGGAAGGTGGGCTAGTCCAGCGTCGGGGTGGAAGGAGGGAAGGGCTGCTCGGGCACCCCTGGGTCACAGCAGCCCTACCCGCAGGTCCTGAGGAAAGGACCTCGGCGACCTGCCCTGCCGCCGGGAAGAGCAATCAGGGCACCAGAGAGACCGCGAGCTGCCGGTCAGGGTCTGAGACGGCACCGCGGGCCCGCGGCAAAGTCAGAAGCAAAGGCAGGAGCCTGATCAGGGACCCGGATCACAGCACCGAAGCAGCCGGGCTCGGCGAGTTGCAGAAGCCAGCGCGGCCGGGAAGGGAGAGGCCGGGAGCTCCGCAGGGCGGCGCACGCGCCTCCCGAGCCCGAGACGCAGAGCACGGAGCGGCGGCGGGGCTCACCGCGGGGCGGGAGCCGAGACCGGGGGACCCTTACGGGAAGCAGCGAAAATCTGCAGCGGCCCGAGCGCACCACCCCTCCCGGCTGCAGCCAAACCCGCCCACAGGCGCAAAACCCACTTTCAGCGGAACTCGGCCCGCAGCGAGGCGGGTCCCGAGGACCGGCTCAGAGAGGTGCGGCAGCCGCTGGGGGCGGACAAGGGTGAGGAGGAAAAGTCCTGCGCATCGTGCTGCTCTGCGGAGTGCGGAGCTGCAGCAAAGAGCCAGGCCCAGAAATCCGTCCGGAACCGCTCTAAGCTTCCCGTCGGTGAACGTGGGGGCAAGATCTCTGTGCTTCACTTCAGACCGCCTTATAGCTAAGACTGTGAGGACGCTTTAATTTCGTGTTCTTGTAACTATGTGGGGTTTTTTTGTTTGTTGCTTTCCCCGCTTCTCTCTCTTTCTTATTCCTTTATCGTCCTTCTTTTCCTTTCCTCCTTTTATCTAGCATGTGTACAGAGGATGTATGGACATGTAAAATGGAGAATAAGAATTAATCAGGGCTTTAACCAGGGGTACCTTTCATGGGCAAGTCATGGTTACCCTCGCTAAAATTGTGTATCGCTATCAGCATATTAACAGGTTCCAACCTTTTCACAGCTTCCCTCGGATCTCCAATTACGCTTTCCTCCCTCTGCATCCCTTCTACTATTCCCACACATATTCTCTCAGACCTCCTCTCCACCAGCCCTCTACTCTGGTAATAGAAATAATGCTAACAGAGTTTGAGCTCCCCTCTCTCTTTCATTCGTTGTTTTTTTTTTCCTCCTCCTATTCTTTCTGATCTACACTCTACCCATTTATCTTTCTTTTTCTCTCCACATCCCATCCTATTTCTCAGTACTGGTATATTATAGTCTTTAGGAGTCATTGAAAAGGAGTGAGATTGTTAAAACAAGTTTTAATGTACACAATTGAGATATGGTTGAATCTGCTGATGTCGATGAAGCTGGTAGGGATTCTCTGCTTGTAACACAGTGACTTGGTCTAATCCTATTATTCTGAGTAGATTGGAGGGATATATAAATGCCAAAATACAGCCAAAGCCAACATCACATCACTGGAAGCAAATGCCAATTAAGGATCTCTACATACTAACAACAGAGTCTTTCCACTCCAACTGACCCTCAACCTTCAGCAGGAAAAAAAAAAATAGAAACATGAGAAAACAAAATAAAAAAATGACTCCAAAAATTCCTAACTCCCACAAAGCTGATCCAATGGGCACTGGCGAGAATAACATAAAAAGTCAAATGGCTAAAATGTATGAAGGGGTAAAAGAAGAAATAACAACAACAACAAAAAAGAAAAGATTAATAAGATGTTTAGCAAGCTCAAACAGGAGGTTAACTAAACAGATAATGAATTTAATCGATAAGGTGATCAGCAAGCCTAAAGAATACACAAATAAAAAGCTGGGTGAACTAACCAAGGTGATACAGAATATGAATGACCAGTTTAGTAAATAATTAGAGTCCATGAAAAGGTATCAAATAGAAACCCAGGATATACACAATTCTATTGAAAGTACAGTGGTGCTTTGGTTTATGAACTTAGTTTGTTTTACAATTTGGGGGAAGATGGCTATATTCATTTTTGTGTGGAGAAGATGTCCATGGTCATGTTTGTCACCTGATGCAGAGTTTGTGAATGAAAGCAAAATTTTGCCGAAGCCCAAGTTGTTTGCAAACAGAAGCGTTCATGAACTGAGGTATTACTGTATGAGCAGCAGAAATGACTAATGTGAGGCGTGTCTGAACTAGAAGCTGCCACCGGGTTGATGCAGGACACTATGTACTCAGAGATACCTTCAAAATAACAAGACCATGGAAAATGGACCCAATAGCTGCTAGATGACTCAAAGAAAGAAAGAATACTAGGAGTTAAAGAAAAAGTGTAAGACAGCACAGAAGGCATTAAAAATCTACTTACAGAAAGCACAACAAAAATTTTCTAAGTACAGTACAGGGAAAGCATTCAATACACAGGTAAATGGAGTAGAAGAAAGTATCTTTCAACCCAGATTAATACATCTTAGAAAACTTTCAAAATTGATGAAAATAAGGACTTACCCTGATAAAGAGCACCTTAAAAAAATTCATGACCACCAAACCAACACTACAAAAACTACTCAAGGATATTCTAGACCAAGATAATGAAGCCAACAACACCAAAGAGCCCAATATAATGAATATGTCAAGCAGAGGGAGCAGTTAAGCAAAAGGAAAAAGGAAAGAGCAACAGAAAAATAACACAACGACAAGAATCAGCCAATATCTTTCATTAATAACTATCAATGTAAACGGTCTCAACTCCCTAATTGAAAGACACAGATTAGCATACTGGATCAAAAACCAAAATCCAACTGTATAATGCAGACAAGAAACATACAAAACCCCTAAAAAGTATCATAGACTGAAAAACAAGGGATAGAATATCTTTATTGTATGAAATAGGACCCAAAAGCAAACAGAAGTAATTATCATATTTTCAGCCAAACTGATCACGAGAGACAAAGACAGTCACTACATACTGGTAAAGGGAACAATTCAAGAGGAAGTATGACAACTGTAAATACATACACTAAAAAGCAATACACCCAACTTCATTAAACAAATCTATGGACATGAAAGTTCAGATAAGCATCATAGTGGGGGACTTTAACACCCCGTTATCACAAACAGACCAACTAGACAAAAATCAACAGAGAAATATCAGAGCTGAACCACACGTTTGAACAAACGGACCTAATAGGTATCTGCAGAGTGTCTCACCCAACAAAAACAGAATACACATTTTTCTCAGGAGCACACAGAAAGTTCTCCAAAATAGACCATGAAAAAAAAATAGACCATGATAGGCCATAACGCATACTTAAATAAATACAAAAGATTCAAAATAATTTCATATATACTATCAGATCATAGCAAAATGAAACACGAAATCAAATGAAAAGAAACCACAGAAAGTATGCAGACACAGTAAATTAAACAGTGCACCACTGAACAATCGAGGGGTCACAGAAGAAATCAAGGAAGAAATTAAACAGTGCCAGAATCAACTGATAATGACTGTACAACATACCAGAACCATGGGCCATAATGAAAGCAGTCCTAAGAGGGAAGTCCTAAGCGGTGAATGTCCACATTATACAAATAGAGCAATCTCAAATAATCTCATGACATAGCTCAAAGTCCTAGTAAAACAAGAACAATCCAAATCCAAATTTGGTACAAGGAAAGAAATGATAAGGATCACAGTGAAAATTAAATTGAAACTAAAAAAATACAAAGAATCAAAGAATTGAAGAATTGGTTCTTTGAAAGAATACTAAATAGACAAAACTTAGCCAAGCTTATCAAAATAAGGAGAGAAAAGACCCATGTCAATGCAATTAGAAATTAAAAAGGTGGAACTCACACAGACACTGATAAAATCAAGTGGATAATAATTAACTACTTTGAAAATCTGTAATCCAATAAACAGGAGAATCTGGAAGAAAGGGATAGATTCCTAGACAGACATGAATTAATAAGCCCGAATCTAGAATATATAAAAACCCTGAAAACTCCAACAACAGGCAACAAAATGGAGACAGTACTAAAAATCCTACCAACACAGAAAAGCCCAGAACCCAGTGGATTCACCACTAAATTTTTTCATGGAAGAATTAATGTCAATACTCCTCCAACTCTCCCACAATACTGAAAGGAAAGCAACACTGCCAAGCCCATTCCTGGAGGCTACCATGATCCTGACGCCAACAATATTACCAGGCAAGGACTTAGCAAAAAAGAAAACCACAAACCAATTTTCTTAATGAACTTAGATGTAAAAATCCTCAACAAGATACTCGAAAACAGACTATAACAAATCATGGGCTGGGGATTTAGCTCAGTGGTTAGAGTGTTTGCTTTGCAAGCACAAGTCCCTGAGTTCAATCCCCGGCACCAAAAAACAAACAAACAAACAAACAAACAAACAAAACAAATCATGAAAAAAGTCATATATCATGACCAGGTTGGTTCCATCCCAAGGATGCAAGGATGGTTTAACATACATAAATCAAAAAATGAATATACCACACAAACAGAAATAAGGATAAAAATCATGCAATCTTTGCAATAGATGCAGGAAAAGCCTTTGACAGAATCCAACATGCATTCATGATAAAAAAAAAACCCTTACAAAAACTGGTGAGAACAACTTTATCTTAAAATGATTAAAGTCAAACCACTGCCAACATCATACTAAATGGAGAAAAACTGAAAGCATTCCCATGAAAATCAGGAACAAGACGAGGGTGTCTACTCTCATCACTCTTGTTCGATACAGTACTAGGAACTTTAGCCAGCGTAATTAGGCAAAAGAAAGAAGTAAAAAGATTAGAATAGGAAAGAAAGAAGTCAAAATATCCTTATTTGCAGATGACATCATCCTTTACATAGGGAATCCAAAACACTCCACCAGAAGAATTTTAGAATTAATAAACAAACTCAGGAAAGTGGCAGGATACAAAATAAACACACACAAATCAATAGTATTCTTTACACCAAGATTGAACCCACTAAAAAGAAATTAGACAAGTAGTCTCATTCACAATAGCTTCAAAAATATAAATGCCTCAGAATTAACCTAGCCAGGGAAGAGAAAGACCTCTGTAATTAAAACTATATGTGTCTGAAAAAAAAGAGATTGAAGGGAACATTAGAAAATGGAAGGAAAACAAAAAAAAAAGAAAGAAAGAAAAGAAAAGAAAATGGAAGGGCTGGGGATTTAGCTCAAGTGGTAGAGTGCTTGCCCAGCAAGTACAAGGCCCTGAGTTCAATCCCCAGCAACGATCCCCACCAAAAGAAAAAGAAAATGGAAAGATATACCTTATTCTTGGGTAGGCAGATCTAACATTGTCAAAGTGGACATAATATCAAAAATGATATATAGCTTTAATGTGGTTTCCTTCAAAATACCATCAGCTTTTTCATAGAACTGGAAAAAATTATTCTAAAATTTAAAGGGAAACAGAAGAGACCCAGAATGGCCAGAGCAGTCCTGGACAACAAGAGCAAGGCAAGAAGCATTAGGATCTCATTCGTGTACCACAAAGCCACACTTAGTAGTAAAAACCAACACAGTACTGGCACAGAAACAGACATATTGACCAACAGGATCAAACAAAGGATGCAGAACAACCTCAAGCACCTTCAGCCATCTGATTTTTTATAAAGGCACTAGTAATATATGCTGGAGAAAAGGTAGCTTCTTTAACAAATGTTGCTAGGAAGACAGGTTACGCACAAGCAAAAGAATGAATCTTGATCCGTATCACTCACCTTGTGCTAATATCAAATCAAAATGGATCAAAGACCTGTATATAAAAACAGAAATTTAATGGGCTGGGGATTTAGCTCAGTGGTTACAGTGCTTGCCTCACAAGCCTAAGGTCCTGAGTTCGATCCCCAGCACCAAAAAAAAAAAATAATAATAATAAAATAAAAAAACAAACAAAAAAAAAACAAAACAGAAATTTAGGGGCTGGGAATTTAGCTCAGTGGTAGAGTGCTCGCCTGGCAAGCGTAAGGCCCTGAGTTCGATCCCCAGCACAAAAAACAAACAAACAACAGCAACAAAAAAAAATCAGAAATTTTGAATCTACTGGGGAAAAAATGGTAAAACTCTTGAAGACATAGGCATAGTCAAACTCTTCCTAAAAACAAACCCAGTTGCCCAAGAAATAATACCAAGAATCAAAAAATAGGATCATATTAAATTAAAATCTTCTTCACAGTAAATGAAACAGCCAACAGAGTGAAGAGACAGCCTACAGAATGTGGAAGAAATTTACCGACTACTTCTCAGAGGACTAATAGCTAGAATATGTAAAAAATTTAAAAATTTAGACCACCAAAAATAAAAGACCCAATCAAAAAATGGGCAATTGAAATGAATAGACATTTCACTGAAGAAGAAATACAAATGGTCAAAAATATGTGTAAAAAGAAAAATGCATCAGGATCTTTGGCCGTTAGAGAAATACAAATCAAAAAACACTGAGATTTCATTATACTCCAGTAAGAGGGGCCATTATCGAGGACTCACAAAATAACAAACTTTGGTGAAATTGTGCAGGAAAGGGAACACTTCTACATTGTTGGTGGGAATATAAACTAGTACAACCACTTTGGAAATCAGCGTGGGGATTTCTCAAAAAACTAAAAATAGAAATTTCATTTTACCCAACTATCCCTCTCCCAGGATCTTCCCAGAACTAAGGTCATCTTACTACAGTGTTGCATGTATATCCCTCTTCATAGCAGTATAATTCACAATAGCGAAATTGTAGAAGCAGCCTATATGCCCATCAATAGAAGCCCAGATAAAGCAAATGTGGTACATATACACTACAGAGTACTACTCAGTCATAAAGAAGGATACATTTGAGTCAATTATAGGAAAATGGATGGATCTTGAGACCATAAAGCTAAGTGAAATAAGTCAGTCTCAATATCACACGGTCTCTTTAATAGGAGAGACCCAGTATATAAATAATTAAAATAGCAAAATAAAAAGCCATGTTAAGAAACAAGGAGGTAGACTGCATAGATGGGAAGGAGATCTGGGGAAGGAGAGACAGGGAAAGGATAAAGGGAGTAAAAATGATCAAGATGCAGTATG